>CM076402.1:18213954-18446317 GCA_038363315.1 Mugilogobius chulae | reverse complement strand
ACAAAAAAAAAAAAAGAAAAGAATGATAAAAAATAAACAATAAAACACAACAAAAAAAAAAAAAGTAAAAAAAAAAAAAAAAAAAATAACAAAAAAACACCGGAAACACAGAAACAAAAAAAAGAAAAACGCTAAACAGAGACTAAAGATCAAAAAGTCTTAACAACGGGGCACCACGAACAAACGACAATAATAAAAGTAAAGAAATTTAGAGAATCAAACAAGCGTCTCTCGACTGTGTTTCTGATTAATCTTTGGGTTGGTTAGTTTTTTTAATGAAACTGACTCATAGCTTTTGTAGTACACGATGCATGGAGGCTCAGACCAGCTCCTGGAAACACAATATTCTTTCATTTTCGCTGGAGTACTTTACAGACTAAAACAGATATTGTTATAATAAAAGTTTTAAAATTGTACAGAAAACAGTTGTGTTGTGTTTTATTTAAAGATAATGAAGAATGATTTTTTTGTTTGCAAACATGCGTACTGCATTGTCCTTATTTTTCGTACTGCATTGTCCTTATTTTTCATTTTTTGCTGCTCAAAAAAAAAATAAACTAAACTAACATCAATAAGATTTACATACAAAGTGCAAAATCAAACAAAATCTCACATAACAGTACAGTAGCCTACTTACTTTAAGAGAAGAATTTGCCCGCAATTAAGATGAACTAAGACTAAAACAGGGCCAAACAAAGTCGACATACAGAAAAGAATCGCTATATTCTTAAAGGCTAGAAGTGCATATGACAAGTTAGTCCACACATCAGTTAAATGCAGTGGGATTTTGCAGAACATATGGCAAGTTTTTCACCAGTTTGGATATTTGACGATGTTTGTGTTTATTTCTCCTTGGACATGGCCAATAGATATGATGGTTTATTTTAAAGCTGTTACCTATCAAACTTACTGAAAACAAGAAACTTTGAAATCCGTATAATAGTTATGATTTGACAAATAATATCTAAAACATCCGTATCTTGCTAAATTAGCATTAAACCATCAGTATATTGTCAGTTGAGTAAAAACTGTCTGTGCCTTTAATGATACAACTGGAGTGATTCTGTTTTTGTAGTTTTTACAACTTTTGTCAATTTTTCTTTACTAACGGCAATGTTTTTTGCTGCTAAACAATTTTTCTCAAAACATATTCAAAGTCAAATATATACAACCTGTCAAATGCACTTCAATTGTGCATTTTCGTATGTATAGTCATTCCCTACTTTTGATACTAAAACAAAATGTGATTTTGTCATACTACCAGATGGGGATAGTTTTAATTTTGATCCAATTGTACTTTTAGACCAAATATTTAAAGAAGACAGAGAGAGAGACAGAGAGAGAGACACACACAAAAATGTGTTTCCAAAAATTAGACCCTCCACCATTTTCATAAAATGTTGTTTTCATAATCAAAAACCCAACATATTTCAACGTCTATTTGTCTTAGATCAGGACTTCACTAGAACTAAGGTGATCACGCACTCTTTAGCTACTCTTTTTTGAGATAGGAGTGAAAAAATTGAAGGACTTTATAATAACAGATTTATAAGAGCAAGCTCTATGTCCGTGATCAAACTATAAATATGAATGAGTGATCACTTGATGCCTTTTGCCTTCAGCTCATCTTTGACTCTGCTCAGATAATCAGGGTCAGGATAACCAAAACTGGAACGACAAAAAAAATCAGTTAATATTACATACATTTACATTTTTTCCCCAACACTGAACTTTTGTCTTACCTCTGTGGTCCACCATAGGTAGAAGTCTTGTGGTGGATGTCGTTCCATGTGACCATATTTTCTGCTCCTGTGGTCCGGGACGTTTCCAACAGTGAAAATAAGTTTTTGGTCAAAAGCTTTTTTCAGCAGCTTCAACACTTCATTGCCCTCTTTGTTGTCTGGTAGATATGCCATTCTGTGTAATCCAGTGTACATCTTTCCAGGATTGGGGTGTTTGTTCTGCAACAGTGAAATAGGAGCAACTAAACTATGTAAACTTTCAATGATCCATATCCACCTTATTCCAGCCCATCCTTTTCTTGGCAGTGCACTTCACAACATGTTAACTTGTCTGTCTTGCAGCGCGATCTCAAATCAATCAATCAATTGATTAATCTATCTATCCATCCATTTAATCTAGAACATACCCCAAGTAGATTGCAAAGAGGAGTAATTTCTTCAGAAGGACCACATGTGGAATGGGTGGACTGATCATTATGATTCAAGGGCAAATCATGGAGGATGTGTATGTGTTTTCATAACTTCATTAATTTCCATGTGAATACTTTTTATTGTTGAATTTTAGTTTTCTGACAGTGGCGGTGTTAGCACAAACATAAAGTGTTTAAGGCAAATTTGTTTTATCTAGAAATTGTTCTAGTTATTTAACAATACACCGTGAAACTTTTTAGCCAAAACAGAGACTTAAAAAAAAGCATTTTTTTTTACTTGGATGTTTTTATCGGATTAAAAACATGATAAAAATATATCTTTACTCTGAGCAGGCTTTCTTCTCCCTAAAATGTATTTTGTTGTGTCTCAGAGAGCCTCCTCTTGCTTGTTGCCATGGAAATCCTGTTCCTGTAGCTAAATTATTCCACAGTCAGGCATGAAACTGATGTAAATCAATGAAGAATGCCCTAAACCAGTGTTTTAGCTTTCCATTTCAATGAGATTATGCATTTGACTTTTTACCCCCAGAAGTTAAGTTTTATTTTACTAATGAAAAGACTTACAATTGGTTTTGTAACAATGGACATCGAAACCTAAATGTTTCAATAAAAGTAAGTGTTACTTACTGTCTGAGTTCCACTTGGGATGTCATAGGTGATCTCTATACTGCCACAGCGTTCAAACCCAGGAAGAGGTAAGGGGCTATTTCTCCATTTCATTGTTCCTTTGGGCTGGTCCCCCTCCACCAAACCAAACACGTCTTTGCAGATTGGACACATGGGCCCAAGGCTTTTGACAGACTGATTCAGACACTTCCTCACAAATTCATGTTTACATTTAAGTTGTTTCTTGTTGGTGAAGACATCCAAGCACACTGAACCACTTTTCTTCCTCTTTTTCATCTTTCTTGGCTTCAGGATCCTTTCGTTTTTTCACAGCGCCTCCTTTAGTCTCTTCTTCTCCGTTCATTTTTTCAGCTGCTTCTTTATGTTTATCATAGCTATTGTACTGACCACCTTCTGCAGCATAAACCACACCATTGTTTTTTATGAATTGTGACGTTGCCACTCTCTGGTAGAGTCGCAGCAGAGCTCTGATGGCATGGCTCTCCATCTGTATGTTTCCTTCTGGTCTGTTGTAACGCACTTTTATCACTTTTTGGCCCTGGCTATAGATCACCTCTTCAAAACGAACATTAAACTTCTCCATAATTTTGTCTAAATCTCCTTTGTGCTGGCTTTTAATTGTTTTCCAGTAGTTTTCTTCAACTGGCAACCCATCAGTGACAAACTGATCTTTAATGCTCGAGGTGAATCTTATTTTGCTTCGAGTTGGACTTTTGCGGTAGTCAGTGTATGAGCTGGTAATCATCTTTTCTTGGTGGTCGACTCTTTCTTCGTCAGTTAAATTTGTGCTAATTTTGGGGCGCTGCTGAAGGGACTTACTGATGGCGGTTTGATATTGTTGTGGTCCATAAATGGTGATTTGGTCAGGCGAAATGGTGATCTGACACTTGTGGTCTGTCATTTGAATCATTTTTAGAGTTTCCTTCCACTCTTCAAGGCCTACGTTTTTGAAATCAATAGATGAACTAGACCAATCTTTGCTGCAAGATTGAACAAGTGTAGTGAACTCATCTGATGCTTTTTTGGGATCTGCATCGTCTCTCTCTGAAATTGAAAGACACTGCCACATTTTCTGTGATTTTGACTCCATTGTTTTTCTCAATGCGCTGGATCTCGTCTGGTAGAAGTTCTTCATGTACCAATAAGGGCCCAAAGCTACAAGACAAGGTTTATCATCTGCAGAAGACTCTTTGATATTCAGTTTCATTTGAATCCTGGGGAGAATGAAAAGTCAGAATTTACAATGATTGTAATTTGTTTATGACAAACTACTTTGTTCGAAACTTACACTGAGTGCCTTTTGCTGTTCAAGAGAGGAATATGCACCTTCAGATTTCTTGTCACCTTGATTTTGCTCTTCTGGTTTTATTGGTGTTATTGTAAAAGTCTTGTCATCTTTGGTTTTCAGTTTTTTTCCACTCAGACTCAGCAACGCTTCAAGGGCTTGAAAACAAAATACACCAGTTAATCCAAATCTAATGTTGACAGCAAACTCAAATAATAATAAGGAAATGTGTTTTGTTCCAAAGACTTGCAGGTCATAATTTTATTTTTTAAGGTCACAGCTAAAGCTCTGCTTTGGACCTGGTTCATCTTTTAAAACGGTTGGTTGTTCTCACTCACATGGTGAGAACCATGTAATGGACTAGTATTCAAAATGACCATATCTTGGGTACTTCTAATAAATCAAACTTTAAAAATTATGCATTGCTTGTGGTATGCTTCTGCCACTCACACTGATTTTTAGCAATGATGATAAAAACACAAACATAAAAAATAAGAACAATTTATACCTGTTCTGATAAAAAACAATTTAAAAAATGAGTTTTGACCCATTTAAAGTATAATTATAGGTAAGTTCAATCTGCAGCTCAGTTTGACTTTACCTTCAGGAGGTTTAACACTTATAACAGCTGTTTTCCATCTTCAGAGATCTCAGTTGCTGTGAACTCTCCATTAATTTTGTTTGCAAGGGCCCACTTTTGCAGACTCAGGGATATTATCCGTTGCAATTTCTTGGGCTCCATCTCTTCAGGTGGCAACACTGACACATAGAGTTCGGCCTTATCTGCATTACTCTATAGACAAATAATTAATTTCTTTTTAAATAATCAAATAGATTAAATAAAAAAAATATGTTTTCTAAAGTGTAAATCTTAAATCAAATATGATTTAAATATGCATCATCTGAATGGAAGTCCAGTCTCTCTTTTATTCCTTTTTTCATCTGCTCTTGCTTGTCCTTCTCTTCTTTCTTTTACTAAATCCTTCTTTCTATAGGCCCAGTAAGCAGTGAGGACAGTATGCTATTTCCACTGCACAAAGTGTCCTCTACTGAGTCGCCTGATGGATTCTGAAGTGAGTGAATGAGCTCAGAGATGTACTTCTGGAGGACCCTCCCACGGCTCACTGTGTTCCTCTTTAAGCACAACGATTGGACAGTAGAGAACAAATGCAAAGAAGAAAAGCAGATGAAAAAGCTAAAAGAAATTCAGGCCTATTTTGCCCTTTGTCTTAGCCTTGGTCTTAAGTATTCCTCTGTTGGCCACTAGTGGCTCTCTCCAGGCGCTATACACTGTCAGTGTAGAAGGTGTGCTTCAGCCAGATGTGGGGGTGCAATTTTCTTCAGTGAACCTGAGATGTGTCACGCCTGTGACAAGTGATCTTTTTATTGTCAATCGCTTTATGTAAAAGAAAAGACAAATTTTTAGACAAAGTTGTTAAAGTCTGTCATATAAATAGACTTTCACCAAATAGATTTCTCTTATTACACTTTTTTTCCCAAACTGAAGCTGCTGCTACAGTTCACTTTTGCCTGTGATCCTAATGCAGCTGCCCACTTGTCACCGACGTGACACATCTCAGGTTCACAGAAGGAAATTGCACCCTTACACATCTGGCTGAAGCTGCACCTTCTACACTGACAGTGTATAGCGCCTGGAGAGAGCCACTAGTGGCCAACAGAGGAATACTTAAGACCAAGGCTAAGACAAAGGGCAAAATAGACCTGATTGTCCCTGTTCCTCACAAAACCCAGACTTGATTCTGTGACAAACCGCTGTTTTTCCAACTTTTTTTTTTTTTAAGTTTGTCAGTGTACAACCACTGACCTTTATAAAAGATGGACAACCATTCAATAAAAAAAACTTTTGCTGGCAAGTAACATGCTATTGCTAAGCTAAGCAATAATGCAGCATTTATTACTGAAATTCACTGTAGAAGGAAACATATAATTTTTCATAACTATCATTTTGTGTATTATTACTAGAAACAATTTTTATTTCCACTTACTTTTGAAGATTTCGTGTCATCTTGTGTTATTGGTTTGAATGAAAATATTTTTCCATCTCTAGTTAACAGTTGTTGTCCACTCAGGCTCAGCAGGTTTGGAAGAGCTTTGAAAACCAGCAAAATGAAGAAATTACTCCAATGCTGACATTGCCAGCAAAATGCAAATAATGCTCTCTTTCTACAAAGTCATAATTAAAGATACCGCTAACGTACAAAGCAGTCTAAACTCTTACTGTGACTCTGCACAGTATTTTTCAGCAGAAATAAATATCTGTGTAGAGTCAGCTTTAGCTAAATCACCAGCGTGGCTGATTCAACTTTTGCCATATTGTCTACCTCTATGTTCAGAGCAGCTAAAGACTGATACAGCATACCTTTAAGTTGAACTTTATTTTTTCAAAAATCAGGCAAAAATCAGGCTTCAGTAAGGCTTCACAAATGAAAGCCATTTTGATTCTACTTACAAAAACAGCAACAATAGGGCTTTTAAGAAGAATAAATAAAGAAAACTAAAACATTTGTCATGTTGCTCCATTTTACTTTACCTTCAGCAGGTTCAACTCTTATAACAGCTGTTTTCCCGTCTTCAGAGATTTCAGTGACTGTGAACTTTCCTTAATAAAGTTCAATTCGGCCCAGCTCCGCAGTGTCCAGGTTATTTCCGATTGAAATATTTTTAGTTCAAACTCGTCAGGTGGCCACACCATCACTTTGACTTCAGTCATATCTGGACAACTCTATAAAAACATATGCAAAATTGATTAAAAAAAAATATATATATATATATCCGACCATTCATTCCACATTCTTCGCATGTAACCCCTCTGACTAGGGTTACTTGAGTAGTAGCATTCCAACAGAGCCTTGTTCTCGCATCTCAGCCATTTCCGCTTTGTTCAGAGGCGCTCATCCTGGCTGCACAGGAGCAGGCCTTGAGCACCAGAGCCATAGAGGCCCATAGAGGGTACAGGAGACGTTGGGAGAGGCATGCTGAACCTTGTGTGCACCAAGTGAACTTTTGGGGTCGTCCCAGTGTCATGGTTTGGGCAGCCATGTCGGCAAATCACCGGACAGACCTGGTTTTTCATCTAAGGAAACCTCAATGGTGGTCTCCGTTATCGGGATGGGATCCTGAGGCCTGTGGTGCTCCCTTTTCTGGACCAAGTTGGGGTGGGAGCTCTGTTCCAGCACGACAATGCGTGATCCCATGTGACTACAGACATGATTCTGGATTTAAATCCCATTAAAAATGTCTGGGATCTGCTCAGTGTGCGCGTCCGGCGACGTGAGCATCCTCCCGAAACTCAGCAGCAGCTGGTGCAAGAATGGGCGGCAATTCCACAGGATCAACTCAGACACTACTGCCGATCCATGAGGTGACAAAAAACACCAATTTTTCTTGGGTTTTATGGTAATCTGCTTAAAAATATATATTTCTATATCTACTTTGGTTGAATAGTAATAATAATGAATCTCTTAAAACTCAGAAGTGGTAAGCTACTATTGTAGCCACAACTGCCCTGGACCAGACGAGACCAGGGCAGTTGTGAGTAGGGCTGGGTACCGTTAGATTTTTTTCGATACCAGTACTTTAACGGTACTGGCTTTTCGGGACCGGTTCCTTAACGGTTCTTTTTTCGGTTCTTATTTTTTTTTAAATGTTAATTATAAGCCCAAAACTATTTTTTCCATCATTTAACAATGTTACATTTGTCAAACTATATTTTAAAACACACTTTTAGTTTGTTCAGTTAACCTATTACTCAAAAGCGCATTCAAATGAATCAGCTGTTCCTCACGTGGCTCCCACATGGAAGCAAGTTAAGTTTCATTTTCACTTTCTCGCCACAGTGGCAGCACTGCAACAAAGACGCGACAGATTTGTTTTTGACACTTTTACCCTTCACTTCACCTGGAGACAAAAGGAGAAATGAAGAAGGCTGGATTATATTTCTTACTCATTTGGCTGCAGCACAGACGCGCCACAGCGGTTCATTTGGGATTCTGCTTTCAACTACAGCGACGCGCAGGAGGATGTTACGGCAAAGTTTGGATTATATTTGTGTTTGGCGACATTCTTCTGCGTAAACTTCAGGCTTTGACTTGATTACGAAGAGTTATGAAGCTCAACACGCAGACTTTATACAGAAAGGCTCCACCGGAGATGTGCTTTAATTGAAAACGGACCCGTTGTTTCTTCGTTTCTTCTTTTTTAAGAAGGTAAGCCAACACACTGCGGTTTGTTTGTGACATTGCAGCTGGAGGGCTCGGTCTGTTTGGGAGAAATGAGACGTGAATTGTGCCGCTAGTTTGTGCAGGCGCTGTACGGTTACGCGTTTGGTTTGGGAGAAAGAAAGAAGTGAATTGCCGTGACACTGTAGAGTGAGCATTTGGCACATAGGCTCCGTGGTGTTTTTGCTGTTTGTGGAGAGTTGTCCGTGTCAATGTAGGGATCGAGCGCACGTGTGGTGTGGCATGTGTGGTGTTTGTTTGCTTGTTTTCCAGTATTTCCCGAAAGTTTTCGGTCGGTTCCAGGTAGGAACCGTTTTTCGGTGCCCAGCCCTAGTTGTGAGACAAGATGAGATATTTTGCATCATCAGACTACCACCAATTATGTACAGACACACCAGACTTACTGGTAATGTTGATAAAAGACACAACAACCGTATCCTTTCGTCATTCCACTGTGGTACCTGGGGTTCTAAGGTGTCCCATCCAAGAAACTGCCCAGGCCAAACCTGCTTAGCTTCTGAGATCTGACGGAATCAGGTAATTACATGCTAGCACAGAGGTGAGACAGTTGTCTAAGAACGTACTAAGAAGAACTCCTAATGATTTCAATTGTAACTAATTACAATTACAGGGCGAAAATTGTACTCAATTGCAAGGCCGAGTACATGTTTAAAAAAATCATTCAGAAAAAGAATATTTACCCTAACCTACTCAATTAGAGTAGCACAAATATACTTGCAATGCCTGAACAACATGACACACATCCTTTGACATTTCTAAGCTACAGAGACAAGTCTTCCAAAATCCTCACTGACCTATACTAGTTTCTGTCTAGATGAAGCAGCTTTACCTCACTTTCCACAACACGATAATCATAACCAAAAGTACCCTACAATATAACAGTATAGCGCATAGTTTTGTGTCTTATAATGCTTACAAAAAAATGAACTTTGCACCAGTTAAAAAGTGTCCCGACTCCCTAGTTCCCTTTTTATAAGATTGGGGGAGACATTGAAACGAATGTCATTAATGCAGTAGGACACACATACCTTGAAATTCACTTGCTTCTTACCTTAACAGAAACAACTCATATTACTTACATTCCTACCTTGCAAAAAAAAAGAAAAAAAAAAAAAAAAAAAAAAAAAAGAGAGAAATAAACAGCATTAATAGTCTCTGTTTATTTCTGTGTGAGTAGCTTTACTTAGCTGGTCTCAAAAGTACAAAAACACGGGAAAACTAAAAAAAAAAAAGTTAGTATAAGTATAATTATTATAAGTATAATATTATTTTAGTAGCGGTGGGAGAATGTGTTAATTCCACATTTAGACATAAGATAAATGGTGTTGTTTAGCGTTTAAGCTGTGTCTCCAAATTACTTACTGCTGAATAGTCCGGTTTAGGCTGGGGCAATTTGAGCTCAGAATCCTAAAAATGCAACCAGTTAGATTAAGGTGATAATGATGTGTAGCGTATACATATTCACAAGCTAGTTAGTCACCGTATAATATTTGCATTGGCTTTTACTTTCGCTTTAGCTTACAGGCTATTAAAATGTCATTTAAGTAGGCTACGACGAGAGAGTTATACTCACAATATCCATGGGTTCTTCTTTGTCGCTTGCCATTTCGTCCACCTTCAAAGCCAAATGCATAAAACACTTGAATAATACACATAGTTTTTAATTTAGGTAAGGAACTCGACGTTTACTTTCGATTCATCGAAACAACGTAACCCAACTGCTACGTGACTCGTTATTTGCACTTTAAGCTTCACAAAACAAACGTCTTCAGTCGAAAAAGTCTTGAGTAACATTTATTAATAAAATATTTAGCGTAAAAGTCTAGCGAACTCACCGTAATGTCACTACGGATCTACAGTATGTGCAGCTCTGATCTCGACTTCCGCATAAATGAAAGTGAAACTGCTGCGCCACAGACGTCAACGTAACCACGTACAAGTAACAAAAAACTTTGGAATTATTATTTTTAAGATTTTTAATTTATTTTTTTCAAGTAGCCGTTATTATTATTATTGTTGTTATTATTATTATTATATTAGTAGTAGTAGTAGTAGTAGTAGTAGTAGTAGTAGTAGTAGTAGTAAGTAGTAGTAGTAGTAGTAGTATTGTTAATATTATTATTATTATGTATTTAATTTTTTCCAGAACGTATTATTTATTATTATAGACAAAAATGATGTGCAAAAATTCTAGCATATGAAATGATAGAAAATAGTTTTGAGTAACTATACCAATAGTTTTTTCACAGCATATCTAGGACATAAACCAGATACAGACCAGAAAAAAAAGAATATTACTGAAACATATAAAACTATGGGAAAACCAAAGCCAAAACCAGAACTATAATAGCTAAATATACGAGTAGAGTAGATTCCACAAGGACCTTTAGAACTGTATCTAGCAACAGCAGAAACATGTAAATTACTTGATAACATGAATCTGTTTATTCTACCCACTGCTCTGAGCTGATTGTTATCTATTACCTTCATTCAGTAATTTTTTGGGTAATTTTAATGTTGCCCTTTCCTGTATCCTCTGAGTCGTTTGTTTTTCCAAAAAAGTGTTTCAGTCCTGGTGAGATACATCTGCCACAAGTAGAGGGTCAGAGCCTTTGCTGAGTTTTCAGACCTATGTTTACACCAGCTAGGAATTAATAAATTACTAAATAAATTGAATATTGTGTTGGTTGTGATTGTAATGGGGTTGGAATTGATTGAACTTCTTGCAGCTATTGGGTCAAAAAAAATTAGGATGAGAGAGAAAAAAAAGCTTTAATCATAAACAAGTTTGAATAAATTGCTTTTTGAGAATTGAAGAAAAAAAAAAAACACTACCTCATTAAACATGAAACAGCTCAAAGTATGGTGGACAGTTGACATCATGTGATCTCAATCTAATTTATTATTTTTTACTAATTAATTTAACAGGCATGATAATATACATTAATAAACATTTCTGCAAAAGTACCAGAATTAGTCCAATTGGCTGTTATTCATCTCCTGTTCCTAGGATTGCACCATCAACCTTATTTCTAAATAAATAAATTGACATAATTCTAGGAAGAGACATGAGACTACAGTAGCAGGAGTAGTTTATTTACCATCAGTACAGTACACATAAGCCATTAGGACATTGCACCCACAGTCAAGTTATTCTTGAAAAAAAAAAACATTATTCTTTTATTTTCATGGCGTAGCTAAATTTTATCATATTAATTATAAAGTCTGTGCATCTTGACAAAGGAAACAGATATTGTTAAGTAAATGGTACAGCAACACGTGTACCGGTAGAGTATTTTGTATTATCATTGCATTTTTTTCTTATATGTTTTGTTTAGGTATGCTGTAGCAACAACAAACGAAATAAATCACAAGCATAACAAACTACAGAAAGAAAGAGGTGATAGAAGATTTATTCTTTGTATACTGCAACAAAGAAATCTAAATGACAAAAACATGCTTTTATTCAAATCTATTTTTGGTCAAAAAGCTACACAGCGCACTTTTAATATTAACTTATTATTAAGTCTGACATGCATGTATGTGCAGTTATTCCAAAATGGTTGGAGATATTCTTATACTCCCATAAGGAGATTTTTCTATTGATCATATGGTATTTTATAGGAAATAATCCAAATAAACAAATATAAGTAAACTTGCTAAAATAATAACAAGAAATGGGAACAACAAACAAGCTGCCCTCCACCCAGGTAATTTTTGTTGTGGTCATCTAAACCCAGTCTAACACCACATGCTTTTTCTGATTTCTCATGGCTACACTAGAAAAAAGTGATTATACAGACAACTTCTGTAATAACTGAGATAGTTAAATGACTTGATTATCTTTATAACGTCTAATCTTAGGAAAGCAGATTCAAGTCTAAATGTTGTATTAAAAAAAAAAAAAAAGATAAGATAAGGCATGATCACTTGATGCCTTTTGCCTTCAGCTCATCCTTGACTCTGCTCAGGTAATGAGGATCCGGATAACCAAAACTGGAATAACAAAAAATAATGGCTCTTCAAAACACTGGTCAAGATTTACTTTTATACATGTATATAATTGAACAGTTGTCTTACCACTGTGGTCCACCATGCATAGAAGTCTTGTGGTGGATGCCGTTCCATGTGACCATATTGTCCATTCCTGAGGTCCGGGACACTCCAACAGTGAAGATGAGTTTCTGGTCAAAAGCTCTCTTCAGCAGCTGCAGGACTTCTCTGCCCTCTTGGTTGTCTGGTAGATAAGCTGTTCTGTATGTTCCATGATATATCTGTCCAGGATGGGGGTGTTTGGCCTGTAGAGAGATATCTCAGTGATTCACAGTCTCACTATATTTTATAGGATTTCATAGCAAAGTAATTTAAAGGTGCTTAAAGTGTCATTGTTTTGATATTTCACTACTTGCACAGGGACTCCCCTTATTTTGAAAACACAAATTAAGATAAAATGAATGTGGTAAGACAACAAATACAATTCTACTGCTTTGATAAGACTATTTGTATACATTTTGCCCACATCTAGCAACCTCCAGATTATAACAACACTGATCTAAGGCACCCAAAAAACTAGCAGCGGCTAACTTGCAACCTGTAACTAGAATACTAGCACCAACAAAAGCTACATGGAGATAGAAAAGTGTTGTGGCATATTGTGAACCATTTAAGGCAAAACAAAACAATCACTATATAAACAAGTAAGTACCCTTAATCAGAAAGGTTACATAGTGCAGTTTTGGTTGCAGATTGTCAATGTTAAAAAGCAGGGATTAATTAGTCATAAAACATGACAAGATTGTAAAAAGTTAAATCATGCAATGAATGAAGCTTACAATTTTGCAACTTAAGGGCATAAAGGACACGTACCTGATTATAATTTCTTCTAAATAAATGCCCTTCAAAGAATAATAATTATTTAATAGTCAAGTATTTTTTTTCTGCAAAGAATCTTAGAAAAACAAGCAATTAACACTGCAACCTTGCTCTCATGCACTAATTCATCCAAGTTGGAACACAAACGATTTAATCCAAGTCATTTTCAATCAGATGAAAATGAAAATATGAACCTTTCTATGAATTACAATAGTGTGTATGTTGGGGTGTCAGACTGAGGAGGTAAAATGTGCTGGCTTTCTCAAAGGCCGGGGCAAGAAAGGGCTCTCAAAAGCATGTTTTTACTCTATGTAATAAAGCTTGTGCCTACTTTAATTTTGTGCCGAGCTGGTATTTTGAGATTTTCATTGGGTTACTTAGTATGCTCTTTGGGGAAGTCAGCAGCTACAAAAGAGTAGCCAGGCTGGCGCCACCTAGAGCCTCTGCTCAATTTCATTTTACTCCAGCAACTAGGTCAGGTATCACAAGACTGCAGACAGTTCCCAAAAAACAGGAAGTAAATCAGCAAACAGGAGCGAGTGGTGTGTTGGTGGAGAGGCGGAGAGGTGTCAACTTGGTTGGCCAGAACCAACCCAAGTTGAGATAACAAACTGCATACATTCTCCTCAATTGACCTTGTGTCAAATATTAACTTTAAATATGATTTGTACCTTTTAATTTGCAAGAAACAGCAACGATCGCTGACACACACATTTATGCTCTACTTCCTGGTCGAAAAAACGACCAAAAAGCAGTGATTGGTTAAATCAGTGATGTGAAGTGAATGAACCCCAGTGCTGCGATGTCAGACTGTTTCCACAACGTGAAATGAAACTGGCTGATGAATCAGGCTAACAAAATAGGGCCCTGAATCTGAATGAGGCTGGGCTGACCACCTGAGACATCCCCATTCTGAGTCTCTCTATTCAGCCTCCCAGTGCATCATTGTTCATGAATTTGAATAATCCATTAATCCATCTAACAGAACAACCTCAATGTGTCACAAATTTTATTCACGAAAACCTCTACACCCTCGGCAAAAACAATAAAATGGGAAATTTACTGTGATTGTAATATAATTCAATATAAAATGTACCGTTTGAGTTCCACTTGGGAGGTCATAGGTGATCTCTATGGTACCACAGCGTTCAAACCCAGGAAGAGAGTAGCAGTGGTTTCTGGATCTCATGTTCCTTTGGGCTGGTCTCCTTCCACCAAACCAAACACATCTTTGCACAACGGACATATAGACCCTTGGCTTTTGACAGATTGCTCTAGACACTCTTCACAAAATTCATGTTTACATTTGAGTTGTTTCTTGTTGGTGAAGGCATCCAAGCACACTGGGCACTTTTCATCCTCATCTTTGTTTTTCTTGTCTTCAGCTCTACTTGGCTTTTTCACACTGCTCGTTTTTATAAAGTTTTTAAATGTACTTTTCCTTTCTGGTCTGTTAATTGGGGTGTAGGATATCCACGGGGTTCCACGGGGTTCAAACGCAGGGACAGAGTAGGAGCTATTTCTCCATCTCAAGGATCCATCAGGCTGGTCTTTTTCCACCAAACCAAACACATCTTTGCACACCGGACATATAGATCCTTGGCTTTTGACAGATTGCTTCAGACACTCTTCACAAAATTCATGTTTACATTTAAGTTTTTTCTTGTTGGTGAATGTATCCAAGCACACCGGGCACTTTTCTTCCTCATCTTTGTCTTTCTTGGCTTCAGCACTACTTGGCTTTTTCACACTGCTTGTTTCTATAAAGGGATTGTACAAACTATTTTCTAGAAAATCAAATTGTGACGTTGCCACCTTCTGGTAGAGTAGCAGCAGCGCTCTGATGGCCTGGCTCTCCATTTGTATGTTTCCATTAAATTTATTATTTTGCACTTTGATCACTTTTATGCCCTGAGCAATGCCAACCTCCCTAAAACTGACATTAAACTTTTCCTTAATCCTGTCTAAATCTTGTTGGTGCCGATTTGTAATTATTTCCCAGTAATGAACTACAACTGGCAAGCCATCAGTGACAAGAGGATCTTTAATGTTTGTTCCCAGTTTAAGTTTGCTTTGAGTTGGAGCTGTGCTGTTTTTAGTGTAAAAGCTGGTTAACATCTTTTCTTGGTGGTCGACTCTTTCTTCGACAGTTAAATTTGGGGTAATTATGGGGCGCTGCTGAATGGACTTACTGATGGCAATTTGATATCGTTGTGGTCCATAAATTGTGATTTGGTCAGGCGAAATGGTGATCTGACATTTGTGATCGGTCATTTGAATCATTTTTAGAGTTTCCTTCAACTCTTCAGGGCCTACGTTTTTGAAAGGGATGGATAAGCTACTACAATCTTTGCTGCAAGATTGAACAAGCTGAATAAATTTGTCTGATGCTTTTCTGGGATCTGCATCATTCCTCTCAGAGATGAAAGACACGGCAACATTTTCATTGATTTTGACTCCATTTTCTTTCTCAATGAGCTGTATCTCATCTGTGTAAGACTTCTTTATGTACCAATAAGGGTCCAAAGCTACAAGACAAGGTTTATCATCTGCAGAAGACTCTTCATTCTTCAAATTCACTGAAACCTGGAAGAAATAAAATGTCACATTTTTCATTAATATCATTTTTAGTATCACAAATACATTGTATTCAGACTTACATTGACTTCTTTTTTAGGTTTGAGAGAAGAATATGTCTCTGAATCTTTCTTATCAACTTGATTTTGTTCTTCTTGTTGTATTGGTGTTAATGAAAACGTCTTGTTCTCTTTGGTAATCAGCCTTCTTCCACTTATGTTCAGCAGCTCATGGAGGACTTTTAATAAAACAAGCAAAAAAAAAAAAAAAAAAAGTTAAAATTGAGTTACCTGACTTTTTATTTGAAAATATGCTAATTTCAGCTTTTCTACCAAAAAGTATATTGTAAACACAGCACATTGTCTGAACTGAATAAATAAAGAATATTTCATTTCTCATAGACAGTCAAAAGCAGTGCCATTCATTCCCTACAGAGAATTTAGCAAAAAATGCGCACTTTTATAAAAAGTCTTTCCCTGGTGAAGTATCTGTCTCGTATGTAAAAGTCTGAACTCGCTGCAAGTGATTATCAAGTAAAAATCCGCTCTTTGCTTCGTGATTTTTAAATATTGATTAATTTTAGTGCGTCTCTGCAAATTTCTCATAAGTAATGAATGGAACAAGATGGAACAATCCACAGGTTTTACACAAACAGAACTAGCCTAAGCACAGCATGAAAACGGCTTATATTGATTACTTTTTCAAAGACTAACACAGGTTGTACTTTCTTCTTTTGAGGTGTTATTTCTGTGTCTGTCTAAAGCAGCCTAAACTGTGACCATGAGCCGTGCTGTGGTGCAATGGTGGGCCTTATTTATTAAGCATTTGCTCATGTGCAAAAAAGGTTTAGGGGAGAAAAGGCCAGACACAACTAACATTTGTATGTCAAATTGACATTAAAAGTGCAAAATTTGAGGTTGTGCAGATTAGTTTTGTGAAACATGTTCTATATGAATTTGGTCCAAAATGCTAACAAAAAGCACAAGCATCTTTTCAGCTTGTACTCTTACTATTTCCTATACTATCTAGCACTTGGCTTGATAAATTAGGCCCGGTGTTTTGACAGAGGTTGCCATTTTCACTAACAAACTTGACATAAGACTTTTCTTATTTGTATTTCAGTGCTGAGCATGTTTCTTGTTTTGACGATGGATTTAGTAACTCAGTTCGACTTTACCTTCTGCAGGTTTAACACTTATAACAGCTGTCTTGCCGTCGTCAGACATCTCAGTGGCTGTGAAAATTCCCTTAATGCTGTTCTTGTTGGCCCAGCTCTGCAGAGTCTTGGACATGTCCCGCTGAAATTTCTTTGGTTCAAACTCTTCAGGCGACCACACCGACACTTTGAGTTCGGCTACATCAGCATTATTCTATAATAAACATAAACATTAAAGAAGATTAAAGAAGCTTAGTTATTTCTTAGAACACAGTTTTATGGTACAATGTTTTAATGGTGATAGTCGGAGGTTGAGGCACCAGGTGTTTAGGCGAATCGCCCTGCTAAGCCGCCCCAGGGCAGCTTACTGTCACTGAGTGGGGATGGGTTCATCACTGTGAAGCGCTTTGTATGGGGGATTCAGAGTGCCACAATTCAATATATAATTACACTATTAAATAATTAATTAAATATGCCATTAAATGAATATATTTTGAAATAAATAAAGAAATCAATTATTAAATGTACAATTAAATATTTGGACTGGTTGGAGAAAAATTATCACCAAGTCTTGGCTGAAGGCCTCACACCCCACAATACAACAGTGGAAGGATGCACTGCAAGCAATTTTTATTATGGAGAAAATAACTGCTCAACTTCAACTGACTATGGACACATTTTTGGACATGTGGGCCCCGGTGACACAATACTTTGGGTGGTTAAATGTATAATAGAGAATTGTCTGTTTGAAAATGGATGAATAAAGTTTTGTTCAAAAAAATATAAAATCTCTTGTTTATTTCTGTGTGAGTAGCTTTACTTTGCTGGTCTCAAAGTACAAAAATTTGTTCTCGACAAACTACTTTGTTCGAAACTTACACTGAGTGCCTTTTGCTGTTTGAGAGAGGAATATGCAACTTCAGATTTCTTGTGGTCTTGATTTTGCTCTTCTGGTTTTATTGGTGTTATTGAAAATGTCATTTCATCTTTGGTTGTCAGGTGTTTCCCACTCAGGTTCAGCAGTTCTTGAAGGGCTTAAAAAAAAAGCAAAATACATAAGATACAAGCATACTTTACTATGTGATTTTATACTAGTTCTTCTGATACAGATTAAATTCGAAAAGGTTCAGAAAAAGAAAAAGTCCAGTTTAGTTCTAATGAAGTGATATTTGTATTTTCAGTTCTACATTACCTTCAGGAGGTTCAACACTTATTACAGCTGTTTTCCCATCTTCAGACATTCCAGTTGCTATGAACTCTCCATTAATAAAGTTTGCGTGGGCCCACCTCATCAGAGTCTTAGATATTTCCCGCTGAAGTTTCTTTGGTTCAGTCAGTTCAGACGACCACACCGACACTTTGAGTTCAATACTCTAAGATAAAAAAAAATCATTTTGAAATTAGACAAACATATTAAATAAAGAACACATTTTCCTCATTTATTATACGGAATTACATTATACATATGCCGTTACATTTCACAACTATACATCATTTGAATGAAAGTCTCTCCTTTTCTTTTTTCTCCACTTGTACTTTTATTTCATCTGTCATTTTCTAGCCCTTTTCTAAAGTCAGAACAGTACCACTGTGTAAAGCGTTCTGGTGTGCCTAAGAGCAGACCCTGGACTCTGGTACGTCCTTTTAAAGTGAAGTTCATCCCTTACACCCTCCTATAAGAAGATCAAAGAAAACTTCCTGCGGGAAAAGCATGTGGAAAAGGTGAAAGGAGGAGCTGAGAGTGAAGAGCAGCAGTGTGATCTCACATCGTGACCTTCAAACACAAAATAGGCTGCTGGTAAAGTGATGAAGTAGTCTTTGGTTGAAAAATAAAATAGGAGTCTGCATGTATTTAAGAAGTGTCAAAGCATCAGGGGAAGAAAATTATTTCATGACCCCAGGTTGAAAACCATTAAAGTCTAGTAATGATATTGGTGTTTGCAGTGAAACACAGTCAGTTCGGATGTAATTTAAACACCATACAGCCAATTAATAACATAACCATATATAACGTCCAAAAAAAAAAAAAATTGTGTTTAGTTTCACTTTAAGCAAGATAATTAGACAAAAGGAGCACAGGTGAACACCGGACAAAACAAAGCTGAAAGGGATACATTTTTCATTACAATCAATTTGATTAAGCAACATTAGTAAAATCATTCAAGGCCTTATAAGTACAAAAAGTTATAAGACATTACGTTTTTTGACAATATTTTTGCTAGTGAGAGAACAAAATGATGGTAAAAACTTACAATACTTCATTATTGTTTTAATAGGTGGGTTTCACATTCTAGAATTCTTGGCAGTTATAAGTCAGGTGGAGGGCAAGAGGCAGATTTTCCTATCGATAACATTGGACTTTGTTGTGAAATAATTCAAAAAATATTTTGCTAATTTAAAAAGCGATCATTTCTATAATGACAGACCCAATACTCATTTGTATTACAAAAATAAATTGCATTTAAACAATATTTATTTTAGCTGCCCTCCACCTCATTGAAATTACATTGGCCTGTAGAATGTTGTGATGTCATCTGAAACCCACCTATTGTCGCAATACTAGAGGTGGGACACTTACTTCTACATTTAAAACATCAACATTCATTGTTCTTGTTTGTCGGTGAGTTTTGTTTAGTTCTCAAACTCGTAATACTTGCCACAAATAAGTCTCCATAAGTTTTATTACTTACTGCTGAATAGTCTGGTTTGGGTTGGGGCAAATTGAAGTCAAGATCCTAAATATAGAGGAGCAAACAAAAACAAGACATAAGGATAGCCTGTCAAGTCATGTAGGCTACAGCGCGTGCCTTTTACTTTAGCTACTTTAGTTTGCAAACTCTTAAACTGTTATTTTAGCACAAGAGAGAGAATTAAACACTGTACTCACAAAATCCATGGGTACTTCCTCGCTTGCCATTTCGTCCACCGTTAAAACTAAACAAATATAATTAAGGGCACGGGGGTTCAGAAGAGGCAGAAACGTTACTTTCGTTTCCAATCTTGAGCTTAAAATGTCGTGAGAAACCCTACAAATATTTAAGTCGATAAATATTCAGTGTAGAGCTCACCGTAACTATTCGCAGGTCTGGCGTCGACTTCTGCATTTAAATGAAAGTGAAACTGTGCCCCAGAGACGTCACCGTAACCACGCACGTAGAAATATGTGAATAACAATTATTTAATGACTGAGTAATAAGCAAATAAAAATATGCTTCTGATGCCCATTTAATTTTTACACAATGAAAATTGAGAATGAAAAAGGCATTTCTTCATGATCATGACTGTAGCCTAAACAAAGGTTAAAAACAAAAAACAATAATTATTTTCAATAAGATAACCTTTATTTGTCCCACAGTGGGGAAGTGCAGCAGGAGAATACAAACAAAAGATAAAAACGGCAAATATCGACATTAACAAGGAGCAAAAACAATAACCAGTTTACAAAAATGTTTAAGAGTTTATGAACAAGGTTAAGTAACAAACAAAGTTTGTGCTTTGGCTAAAGCCTATTCAGTTGATAACAATTTCCTCTGTGTTTGCATAATGCCACAATGTATCAAAGCTAATGTAAGATTTCATTATAATTTTTTTTACGATATTATCTCAATTTAAAGGAGTCCACAACATAAAACAGGTACAAAGACAATATTAACCAAACAGACAACACAAACTCGCTCACACTCACTCCTCTCCACACTCTTACAGAAAACATGGTTTACATTACATCACAACCAGAAATGTCAAGTCCATGGATTAGTGTAACATGTTAAGCCTTTTGTTGCTGTTTTATGCGACTAACCCAGGCAACAACACAGAAACAGTATTCAATATAAACATGTTGTAACATACAGTGATGCATTTTAATAATTAAAAGAGAGAAAACTGACCTGCGCTTCAGTTCAAGGTTAATGGCACTTTTCCTATATGGTCTCTACTTATATATACTGCTTTTACAACTTTCAAGGTACTTTTGATGTAAATCTAACACATTAAGCTGTGAGCCATGTTTGTTGTATGAAAAGTTGAAGTTATAAGACGAGGCATGAAACTAGAGTTTTAATGAAGTTTATCAGTATGAACATTTTGAGATATTGTGGTAGTATAGTCATGTGCTAGAAAGTATTAATAGTCACTGACATATTATGAAACTAAAACATCAATAAAAACGAAAACAAAAAAAATGTTAACTAAGGGTAAACAAGGGTAAAACAAGTGCATATAGTTTATGAAGTAACAAGCAGTCTGCTCAGGAACTAATCAGAAATAAATCAGTCAAAGAAGAGTGAGTGCAATCCTGGCTGTGCAAAATGAGACTAAAATACATTAACTAGAAATTCATAACCTAAAAAAGGATTAAATATTCTAGCAATTTGTTGACCCTCAGTCCAGTTTCTTTACAGCTTCCCAAAAAAGCAGAACAATGCTTGCCTGGAAAACCCAGACGATATATAAAAATATATTGTCATTGAGTGTGATTAGCAGATTAATCAGCCAATCAGGGACACGCATCGTTCATCTCCTGTATGAAAACAAACATGGATGCTTACAACGAAAAAAATACACACAAAAATCTCACCTGGAACTGAAAAACATTGTAGATTTCTGTCGAATGAATGAGCGAAGCAAAAAAGATTTTAATGTGAGGTGAGAGAAGTTAGATTTTGGTCTAAATGGCAGGCAACCAATCAGCTCCTTTGTTTTATGTGTGTCGTGCAAAAAACTGATCTGATTGCCCGGTTCGTTATGGAGTTGATCTGAAACGCAAACGTGGGGAGTGATAACCAGACCCACTCTTCACAGTCTGCTGAAGCCTGGACTCTGGATCATAGGCAAGGACAACATATCTCGATGGCAAATCTGACCTAAGTCTGTAAACTTTTTAATTCTGCACTTTATAAATGAAAACAAGCTAAATGGATCTAAAAATATGAACTACAATGCTATATATTGGATAATACATGGTAAGCAATTAACTATATTTTTAAGTTCTTAAAAATGTCATAATCACTTGATGCCTTTTGCCTTCAATTCCTCTTTGACACTGCTCAGGTAGTCAGGATCAGGGTAGCCAAAGCTGTAATGAGAGAGAAAAAAAGAGAGAGAGAGAATATATTAACAACAACAACAACAACAACAACAACAACAACAATTCAGAGTGTTTACATGCAGGCCAGGAAAACCGGACAATAAGCCTAATTTAAACTGTCCAAAGTGCATGTAATCTCAGACACCAACTGCGATGCTGTTAATTGTTTTTTGGTAATCCAACTGACACATGTAGAGTGTTTCCCATTAATAGAGGAGACTGCGACGCCTCCCCATGGTCTAAATTTTGCCCCCATAGTCTAAAAAACATACTGACAACTGGTGGTGAAACGAGGATAATTTATAAATGTAGACTTGTGACCAAGAAATAGAAGTGAAGTAGTAAGGGACTAACACTTCAAAATTGTACTAATAAATATATTCAGTTGTGAATTGCTTGTACCACCATGGTCTCTATAGAAAAATGTGGGAAACACTGTATGTAAGCTTTGACCGACTGATTTCAGACGTCATGTAAACGGACAATCAATCCACAGCTGGACAAATGTAACTGAGCATGCTCATTCAAATATCAACATCCCAGCAATATCGTGAAAGGAGATTAGAACAAAAAAGCCACCTTTACAAAGTGGCAAACACAGTCGCACATGTTAACACAATCCTACATGCCCCAGAAAGACCAGTGGGTAATGTTAAAAAGCAGCCTGGGCTATATGTCAAAAAATTATGTATACGTATTATAATTTTCTTGGAGCCAGATCACAATTTCAATTTTATCACCATTGTTGTAGACCATGTAGTTATCTATTGAATCAACTAATTTGAAAATTGTGTTGCCGCAAAAAAAAGTTTGTAACAAAAAAATCAAGAGAAATATGACGGTTTCATAAAAAAACAGCTGATTGTCACAGGTCATTATCACAGTATTGCCCAGCCCTCTTACAAGTATTACTACCAAAATATTTATGTCAATCAACATCTGGATCATGCAGTAGTGCACCTGAAGCAGCAGGGTCATGTCTCTCCAGTTTAATTGGTTCTCATGTATGTAAAGAGGATCAAAACTAGTCTGACCAGTTTGAGTGGAAAACTTCTTATAGTATTGTCTGATTATCCTGATCATGTAAACGCCCATGATAATAATAATGAATATTTGTCTTACTTCTGTGGTCCACCGAAGGTAGAGGTCTTGTGGCGGATGCCGTTCCACATGACCATATACTTCCCTCCTGTGCTCCGGGACGTTCCAATAGTGAAGATGAGTTTCTGGTCAAAAGCTCTCTTCAGCAGCTGCAGGACTTCGCGGCCCTCTTTGTTGTCTGGTAGGTAAGCTTTTACGTTTAATCCCTCAAAGTGCTTTCCAGGTTTGGGGTGTTTGACCTGTAAGAGGGTCATATTTATGTCATTTAAGCACCATGGTGGAGGGTCTTCAATTTCAATTTAAATGTATTAGATCAGTGATTACACAAAAATTCTCATTTATCTTTATCAAGACAATGCATACATGGGCATACAAATAATTTGAAACATATAAATATGCCACAATTAGCCAATTCTCTGTTTTTTCACTCATCTGAATGTACCTTTTAAGAGTTGTAGGGTTGAATTTTATTCACAATAGTTGAATTAGCAGCATAACTTTTGTTTTCACACAGTGATAAACTCTTGTAGTTAGCTGACAACAGCACTGGCTTGACTTGTTGCTACAGCTTGATCAATCAGCGGCAGCTCTTTCTGCATACAGGGTGCATGCATCTCCCATGTTGATAAACAAATAATCTCTGTAGCAAATATCCAGATAATGTAATCCTGGGTAAAAATAGCTCATAAAACTGATGGAAAGCTGCTACAGCATCAGAGAGGTGTTGAAAAATGAGAAGCTCAGTTCATTTAGATATTTGTTGTATTAGTCAAATGGTGAACTTGCGCTATGCATGTATAAATGCATGTAAAATACTTTTTAGAGAAATATTTTAGCAATAAAAACAGCTGTAATTTGACAGACCTTCCAGAAATGTAACCATTAAAAAGTTCATCTGTAAAAACATATCTTACCGTCTGAGTTCCACTAGGGATGTTATATGTGATTTCTATAAAACCACAGCGCTCAAACCCAGGGAGAGAGGAGATGCTTTTGAACCATGTCATGGTTCCTTCAGGCTGGTCTCCTTCCACCAAACCAAACACGTACTTGCAGATAGGACACATGGACTCAAATCGCTCCAGGCAGTTCTCACAGAATTCATGTTTGCAATCAAGTTTCGTCTTTCTGATGAACACATTCAGACACAGTGAACAGGTTTCTTCTTGCTTTTCATCCTTTTTAGTTTCAGAAACACTTTGCTTTCTCACAGCACCTCCTTTGGTAGTTTTCTCTTCTGATCTGTCTAATTTTCCAGCTGCTTCTTTGGAGTTGTCAAAGCTGTAACTATCTGCATCATCAGACGTTTCTGTTTCTTCTTTGCCAACCTTCTGGCAAAGTCTCTGCAGTGCTCTGATGGCGAGGGTTTCCATTTGCATACTTTCTTCAGACCTATTGTAACACGCTTTGATCACTATTTTGTCTTGGGTATTCTCTGCCTCTTTAAAACAGACACTGAACTTTTCCATAATGTTTTCTAGTTCCTTCTGGTGCTCGTTTGTAATTATTTCCCAGTTGCATTTTTCAACTGACAACCCACCAAAGACAAGCTGATTTCTAATGCTCGATCTTGATTCTTGAGTTGGCGTTTTTCTGTTTTCAGTGTAAGAGCAGGTGGACATCTTTTCTTGGTGGTCAACTCGTTCTTCGTCAGTTAAATTTGTGCTAATTTTGGGGCGCTGCTGAAGGGACTTACTAATGGCAATTTGATATTGTTGTGGTCCATAAATTGTGATTTGATCAGACGAAATGATGATCTGACATTTGTGATCTGTTGCTTGGAGTAATTTCAGCGTATCCTTCCACTCCTCAGGACCTACTTCTTTGAAAGGGATGGATACACCACAGGAATTATCACAGCAAGACTGGAAAAGTGAAGTAAAATCATCTGATGCTTTTCTGGGATTTGCATCATCTCTCTCTGCGTTGAAATGCACTCCCACATTTTCTGTGATTTTGACTCCATTTTCTTTCTCAATGCGCTGCATCTCGTCTGGGTAAGAGCTCTTCAGGTACCAATAAGGGCCCAAAGCTGCAAGACATTTATCACTGTCTAGAGAGGACTCTCTCACCTATTAAAAACAGCAAATGAAAGGTTAATGAATTAGATTGTATACAATAATGAAAGAGGGAAGTGCACATACGTGGCGATGACGCTCATTTGACAGTTTCACAGATGACTTCCGGTTGACCTGAGATGTTATAGTCCCGTCATTTTCAATAGGCTTAATTTGTGTAATTGAAAAGGCTTTGTTGTCTTTGGTAGATAATGCTTTTCCCTCAAGTGCAAGAAGCTCTGGCAGGGCTAACAGAAGGACAACATAAAAGAATTAGCACAGAATAATAAAGATGACATTCATCCTGAATTTGTCTATCCATCTTAAACTTTCAGTTGACTTTTTCATTTAACAGCTCATAACACCAGGGCTATTCAGTTTTATTTTTGTGAGGGCCAGATTTTTCACGCAAGCAGTGGCATCTGAGCTTATTTGAGCTCACACAATACCGTATCTTGTGTATATATCCCCAACAGTAAATTTGTTTCAGTGTTGCAAAAATCTCGACTTCAACATTTGGATGTAGAACAGAAACAAAATGAGTACAAGACTAGATAGACTAAACAGAATCAAACCCCTGTATTTGCCATGTTTGTTTTGTTCTTCGTATGCCCTGGTTTTTCTCTTGTACATGGCATATTTGACTTGAAACAGTTATTTCTTTGAATGGTCGTATTTTACCTGCAGCAGGTGTAACCCTGATGACAGCAGTCGTACAATCCTCAGAAATCTCAGTAGCTGTAAATTCTCCCTTCACTTTATTCTTGTTGGCCCAGCTCTGCAGAGTCTTGGTGAGGCTGCATTTAAACTTTTTGGGTTCAGCAAACTCTGGTAGTGTCAATGATACTTTCAGCTCAGCCACATCTGTATTAGTCTGTAATGAGAATGAAAACACAAACGTAATACATATTTTATAACTTTGCCTTGTATTTCTATCTGCGATCTTATCAGTGATGACTTGGAGCGTACATCAAGCTTTAAGAATGTTCAGTGAGCAGTTTAAGATTCCCAACCTTTTTGTTTTGTTTTTAGAATACTGATGTGAGCCACGTCAGCTCATACTTATCAAAACAAAGAGCACAGTAGAGAATCTGCACAAACATTTCTTTTATTTGAAACCTGCTCCTCAGCATTCTGATTGAGGCAAGTCTGATATGAACATCATCATCATCATCATCATCATCATCATCATCATCATCATCATCATCATCATCATCATTAACACCAACAAGTAAAAGTAAATTGTCTCATTGTAAAGTGCTGAAGAGATTTCAAAAATTAAAATATTAAAAGTTGAAAGACAACTTTTAACTCTCCATTGCGCGGTTGTTTTTAGTCTAAAATAAGGTGACCAGACTTCCAAAATTAAAAACTGGGACACACTCGAGCTTTTGTGAAAATAACGGATAAATAAGTATATTCTTATGCATTTAGTCCATTCGAGGCTCCTTCACAATCATGTTTATTGTCTAAAACTTTTATGCATTTTTGTTGTATTTTGGTTATTTTGAAGCACGATTTTTGGAGAAAAGAAAAAGCAATATATTCCTCCCATCACAGTTGGGAATTGTCAAAATGGTCAAAAATCAGGACAACTGGGACATGTCTTGTGTAAAACTGGAACAAAAGAATGGTTTTGGATACATTTGCTGGGACATGGGACACAGGGCTCAAAATAGGGACTGTCCCAGGTAAATAGGGACGTCTGATCACCCTAGTCTAAAAATCACACCTATAACTCGAAATTCGGCAAAATATCTGAATAATTTCGTAATAAACCTGCAAAAATGAATTTTAAACAGAAATAAAGGGCTGATGCTACTGACTCACACAAAGCATAGCCTCGAGGACAGTTTCAAACTTTTAATCTAGCATTAGAGGCCATACTTGTTGAACCAGGAAGAGGTCACTGTTGAGCTCAATCATAGTATGGAAAAATAGAACACAGAATGAATCTTTACAAAAGAACGCTTAGCTTTGCAGGGCATTATTAGCTTAGTTTCACTTTGGTTTAACTGTAGCATGGATTCAAATGATGATTTAAATACTCACGTTCATGTTCTCTCCTGAGTTACGTGCCATTTTGTAAATCCTGCAAAAGGAAATCCTCACTGCGCCGGTGTCCACAACTTATAATGAAAGTGAAACTGCGCATTTTAATGTCGAAGTGACTGTGTGTAACGGAAGACGCCATCCGGTGTGAGCCAGGATAAACTGCACGCCCCTTTTAGAAACATATGTCTATCATTTTCTCACAGCATAAATCAGTATATGCAGTAAGTCTGTAAAGGACTAACTTTTATTCTAATAAACTAATAAAGTCCGTGTGGCTTTAAGCTTGTCAAAGCAGGTTGGAACTGGGCAGTACCTGGATGGGAGACTGGAAGGAAATAACTGTTGTGTGTCCTAAGACACTTCACCCAAATCAAATCAAATCAAATCAAATCAATTTATTTTTGTATAGCCCAAAATCACAACAACAGTCGTCTCTGAGGACTTCCCAAGATTATTAATTTTAGCAAATACACTGCCTATGATCTGGTGTGTGTAAATGGTTGGTGATGGTTAGAGACTGAGGGCACAAAATGGCAGCCTCGCTTCAGTCAGTTTGCCCCAGGGCAACTTTGACTATTGCGAGTGTGGAGTGAAGGAATAATGCAAAAAGTGCTAATAAATCAAATGCATTCTTATTATTAAGAATGCACTCTAAATTGAATTTCTAGATTCTTATATTGTGGTAGCTGATTTTTACACTGCAAACACAGTTTAAGTTTTAAATTTGACAACCATCTGCCAAATCTTTCAACATAGGTTAATAACAAGATCCACATAGTGACATCATAAGGTGAAACAGAGTGTTTTTAAATCAGGTGAAGAACATGGCCTAAACATGCAGGGTTTTTGTATTAAACAAGTGTAAATGAAATTAACTACAGGTGTGTTTTTTGTGAGAAAATGTCATTATAACATGGAAGAAAAAGTGGTATAATGGGCCTTTTAATACTTTCACTCCAGCTTTAATAATTGTTATTAGCAAAATTGTTTCTTGAAGTAACAGTGGTTCTTCTCTTTTTAAAGTAAATCCACATTTGACAAAAACTTTATGTTGGCAATAAGTTGTGTTCAGATGATGTAACTTTCTACAGGCCAATAGGGGGTTGCTAAAATGAATATTGTTTAAATGCATTCATGTAAAAAAAATAAATCTCAAGCCATTAACACAAAAACAGTGATATAAAAAGAACAAACAAGCTCGGTTCAACTGACAGTTTATAAAATAATTTGTCTTCATGTTAGTGTGCAAATTCAGTTTTATTTTAGTTGCATCCCTTCATCAAATACTTGCACATTCACAATCTGATCAATAGTTCCAATAGTTTTCTTTTACGACCGATATACACACAACTGTAACAGACTGAAAAAACTGTTGCAAATATTCGAAGCATAATTTATATTAAAAAAAAGCAATTCTTCATCTACTTTCATCTATTTTCTAATCTCTTAAATACTGAAATGGTAGTAATAATATTAAGCTTTTATATAGTTTTGCAGCGTTTCAAATATAAACATAATTCTTGCGATGATTATTATTTCTTCATTAAATCTTCATTCCTGAATAGTTTGACATCGTACAATTTGCGTGTTTGTCTTTGGTGAATGTAACTATTTCAAAGTGTAGGCCACATTATTAGGTTTAATTTTTCTGGATAATAATTTCTTTTTTCTCACTCTAAAACCTGAAGAATCTACACCTTTAAGCAATAATAATCGTGACCTATTTAGAAGCAAAAATGGATTCTTTTAGTTCAGTCTAGGTCACTTTAGAAACAATCCAAAACAATTTAATATTCTGAATTTAAGCCATTTAAACTTATGCAAGGTTCCAATTCCTGCAGTTCATATGGCAAGTTAAACAACATTTTTTTGTAGTGAACATGATTATATTTAAGATTTCACTTAATATTTTAGCCTGTTTTCACCCAGTTTGGCTGTTTATAACTGTCTTTTGGTTGACAAATATGACAAACAGTATGTAGAGGTATTTCTACAATTGTTACCTAGCAACCACACTGCAAACATGGGCCAAAATCCAGAAGACACAGATGATGCAGTTTGATAAACCTTGCAACATTTAATTTTGTTAAATGATTGCTTAAACTCCCAGGAAACTGTGTCAATTCTGTGTAAATTGACTTTTTGATTGTCTTTGGATTTTTTATGTCATGTGTGAAGGGAACTTACATTAGCCTACTTCCAGTAATTTTCAACTTTTACTTGTCAATTTCTTGCTGCAACTTCACTGTAGGAAAACTATAATATATATTTACCACAAGCACCTTTGCTACTATAAAAAGTTGAAAATAGAGGTTATGCACTGACATCATTTTATTCCAAAAATGCTTTAGAATGAGTGGCATTTATTTAATGTATTTCTTTGTTGTTGTGGCAACGACTTGTGTGCTACAACTTGTCTGCTAACAACAGTTGATGATTTAGGATATTTTAACTGCAACAAACAAAAACATATTTTTTAAGAAGAAAAAGGCAATAAGTTCAACTGTGTGTGATTTGATTTCAATGATAAATAAATGTGAGAAGCTGAAGTTCTTCTAAAAGTATCTGCTTTGCTACAACTGTTGACTTGATTTTCTCTTTTTACATGTCAGTTACAAACCCAGTGCTCAGTAGACTTGTTGTAGGTTGAATTTGTTATCAAACTGTAGTTTATTTTTCCTGTTTTAGCTGTTTATTGAACTCTTACAAGAGAAAATGTCCTTTCTCTCCATTAACTCTCATGCATCGTTGCCATTCAGCACTCATATTTAGAATGCTGTCATGTCACCTGCATAAGCATCAAAAGCATCAAAATGCAAACACACAACTGACAGTTTCCTAGAGTTTAAAATTATGTATATAATTTTAAACTCCTATGTAGCTAAATTAAAGTGTTACAAGATTATCATTTGTCAAGTGGTTTGTCTGTGCAATCTATGTGATTTTTGACCCATATTCACAACATGGTTGCTATGTAACAGCTGCAAAAAAAATTCGATTTTTTGTATAGCCCAAAATCACAACAGCAGTTATCTCAGAGGACTTATGTCACATTTGCTGGACAAAAGACAACTATAAACCTCATTAAAACAGCCAAATGGGGAGAAATCTTAAATATAATCAAGCACATTGTGTGTTACTAAAAAAAAGTGGTCTAGCCTCATCATTCAAGTGAACAGCTGATGTACCTAATAATGTGGCCGGTCGGTGTAAGTGCATAGGAAACACGAGTAAGGCTGCAGCAGAATCTGGAGGAGAAGGCATCGGTGTGAGTGGTAGTGGGCGTGGCACAGTGCAACGTTACACTACAGCATCGATTACAATAAAACAAACAAAAAAAACTGATTATTCGTCTTCGTCCTTCAAAGTGAACCTGAAAGACAAAGGAGAGAAAACACATGAGGTGAGTTTATGTGACAGAATTACTACAGGTGTTGTTGACATCTGTACTAATTAGAGTGTAATTGTAAATACGTGGAACAGGTTCACATTGTAGTTTTGTGATGATGTCATAGGGCCAAAATTAAGGGAAATAGATATTTTTTTATTTTCTGCTACGGCTTGATTGTTAGAAAAGGTGAAAAGCTAACAACAAAAGTTCAGAAATGTGAGCATAATTTTTATTCATTGATCAAACTTGATATCTTGCCAAGTTCGACAAGTTACAGTAGAAGTCTTACCACTGAGTAACTCCAGACGCCAAGTTTACTTCAGCCAACTCGATCTGAACCTGCACAAACAGAAGTAATCTCATTATAATATATCATGTGCCTGGTTCTTTCGCATTAGCTCTGATGGTGTTTTCATTTGTACCTGTCCAATCACATCTGGGCCTCTGAAAGAAGCGCTGTTCTTCACCGACACACAGAGACGTCGCTGTTTGGCCTCCTCCAGCGACACGTCAAACTCAAACCTGCAGCAGAAACAGACAATATAATTAGATCTTAATAATGAAAAGAAGAAATACAGTGTGTTCATGTTGCAGAAGAGTATTGCTGTATATCACTTCTTTTACAGGACACATACAAGTACAGTATGTAAGTGTATGTCTTGTTTTTTTCTTATAATCCTGCACTTGTAGCTGTACCTTGACATCAGGTTTATAAAAAAGTACTCATCATATAGTAGAGTTTCTGCAGTTGTCGTCATGGTAACCCAGTAGGCTCCATATACAACAACATCGGCTATGATTATGAAAACTTTATAGAGTTTAAAAGAATGTAGATTATTTTTGCACACACTGATTTACAAAGTATCAAAAACAGATGAAAGCTAAAGCTAGAGCATTTTGGAGGGTTGTCAAAGCTCCATTGTAATGGAGAAGTGGATTTGTGCCGCTAAACTGAATGGAGTCAAGACTTATTATATTGTTATATTTACAAATATACCTTGGCTTTGATTTAGCTTTTTCTTATTAGGAGCTGATTTCAACATTGTCTTAAAACCCTTCAAAATGGTTATTCCAAAGACAGACTAGTTTATCATTAGTTTAGTATATCTTCACTATCAGTAACTGGTATTTGAAGAGAGTTTATAATAAAATATATTCCACACAAATGTCAAGAAGAAATTTTAGTGATTTGAAAGAAGAAAAGGTAATCAAATATACAAAAATAGCAAAATTGGATCTGAATTATGGAATATTAACTCTTCAAAGCAAATTTGGGCCACAAAATGGTTACCAATGTTTGGTTTATTTAACAACAAAGATAAAGTCCAAAAGCTAAAATTCAGGCTTGTTGCTATTGTTACTGTTGTTTTTGTCACTACTGTAATGGCTGCTGCAACAAATGTAATGGGTGCAGAGGCTCTAAGATAAAAAAATTCACAAATTACCTCTCATTGAACTCTGGGTCCAGGAGTTTCTTCTTCACGCTGTCTTTCTCTTTGTAGATTTGCTTTTGTCTGGAAGCAGCACAAGTGAGACATAACTGTCGATGCCGTCTTTACTCTGACACAGCAAGTCCCTGAGAAACAGAAAATACATTCACTTGTAATGTGTGCACTGTAAAAACTGATGAGTCAAAGAATCTTAAAAACAGTATATTTCTCTTAATTTTTGTTCTCAGCAGGCAAAATGTGTTTCCTTGATGATTCAAGATTATATCACTTGGTTGAAGGTTTTCCTGGTTTGTTAAATGATTAAGAACTGACCTGCATTCGTGAACCGTGACGTTGAGTTTTCGCTCCAGAGTTTGGTGAAGCAGAGTCAGTTTGATCAGACCGTTTCCAGAGACTGAAGGCAGAGACTGAGAGAGCATCAGGTCCACCAGTCTGGAGTCCAGGATCTATTTAAGGAGACATTATATTCACTATTAGCCTTTAAAGCTAAAGACATGATGTTTCATCTCCTATTTAATTTAACTTTAAATGTTTATGATGACAGCCAGTAGACTGTTTTGCCATTTTTCATTTGAGTTCATCCACCTTATCCATCGTTTGGGAAAAGGTGAGATGTTTTATGAAAGATGGATTGCTAAAGTTTGTGAATTCACAAATATCATGAGAATACATCCGTAATATGCATGCAAACAGACAAAACATTATGAAATATAAAATTTTAAGTATACAAGAACTCCATCTCCTTTTTGAAAATAACTTGTCTAAGTGTTGTTAATCTTGTAGAAATTGCAAATTTTCTTTAGATAGATAAAAATATAATAAATAATCTAAAACAAAAAAGAGACATTTCTGTCTCAAACTGAGTAAGTAAGTAAGAAATCTTTATTTATATAGCACAACTACACAGACAAAATTCTTCCAAAGTGCGTCACACAATAGCCCCGCCCCATACACACACTTCCAGTGACAGCAACAGCCCTGGGGCGCATAAATGGCGCCTCAACCTCCAACCACCACCACCTAACATTAGCTTAACAGTTATTGGTGGTGAGGAAACCTCTACGACTTTCTTGCTGTGAGTGCTGCTAAAAACAAAGCGTGTTTGAAGTGTTTTGTACCTTGAGTTCAGCCCTGAGGAGGATCTGACTTTTGGCTGTAGCTCCGTCCAGAGGAAGCCACTGATCCAGGACCAGCTGTGGTTCATTGAGCAGAGACCGGACCGAGACCACCACAGAGCCCATGGGCTGCTCCACCCGGCCGACAACTGCAGGACAAAAAATAAGAGATACAAGTGGGCTTTGTCTTCAAGGAAGAGGTAGGACCAAAAATAGATTACATTAGAAACTGTAAGTTTAAATTTGGTTATTTATTCATTTTCAGTTTGGCCTAATTTAGAAGTAGAATTGGAATATAAACTGATAAATACCTGCTCAAAACTAGTTAAAATTCTATGTCTAAAACGTTGGGTTCTATATGAAACTATTTTTTCAGCCAAACTGCATGTATTTGCGCATTCACATTCTGATGATGACATAAATATCTGAATTGTTATGGGTCTGTGTTTCTCTGTCCTCTTAAATATACATACAATATCAGCTATAAATATATGTATGTACCTTCACAATCAGCATGTCGCTTTTAGGGTTTTAAGGCTGAAGTAAAAAGACTCGTTCCACTCTGGGTTGACGTGCGCTCACACAACTGAGGAACAGAAGGAACAGTAAAAATCAATAGAAATTAATATATAAATATTCCTTCATATATTTGAAAGATTTCATGAAATTTATGTTTAACCATATTTATAAATGTAAAAATACAGATCTTCAAACCACTGTTTTATTTTACCGAGTTTATGCGAGTTTGCCAACAACAAGTTCTGCTCCGGCTTGGCTCTTTTCCACTTTTCTTCAGCTAAAAAATTAAAACAACAGAACAAATGATAAACCACATTGTAAAACAGGTGCAAACCATTACAAAGGCACATGACAGCTGAAATTTAAGAAAAAATGTAGAAACAACACTTTTTATATTTATTTTGTTTTTTGAGTACTTACTATAATTGCTTAGTGAATGACTTTTTATTTGCAATCTTTTAGGTAACTGACTCTCTATTATTATTAATAAACCTATAATTGAGTCATACAGGACGATCTGCTTAGTTGCAATGTTTGTAAACTACACATGAACTTATTAAAAACATTTTTTTTTTTTTTTGAGCTTTTTTGAATTTTTTAATATCTGAATATTTTTGAATAAATATGTGGTATCGACAGACTCTAATGCTTAGTCAGCCAATCAAAGCACTGCTTACTGTTCTTATTTCAGGCTAACAAAAGATTTAATAATAAGCAATAGCTGCTGTTTAACTGGATTTGGTCACAAATGCTGCTTTTACATGATATTTTATACAGGAAATAATTTTACTACAAGATAAAATGTTAGTTACTAGCTAGAACTAATACACAACACACTTAATATTATTTTATTAATTTATTATTTATTAAGGTTTTTTTTTTTTTTTTTTTTCAACATGTACTTTTTTTAGTTTTGAATTCTGTTCTAACATTGCATTCCCATCAAAACACAGCTGAAGTCCTGTCTATGAGATATTATTCTTTCCCATCCGAGCCCCAGAAAACACTGATCTAAATTTCCCAGTTTTATGAAATCATAGGTCATAGATTTTAAGAACTGTTTTATTTATGGAAGTCCGCAATTGTAATTTTTTTAACTCAAACTCAATTCCTGATGTGAAAAACACATTATGTCATGTCATGTCTTGTTTAGCTGTAAGACCTAAATGTCCGAGACCAAGACCAGCTTAAAAGACAAGAAGAATATAATAAGTACATAATATTTGCAATAACAGACAAAGAGAGTGAATTAGCCTCATTAATAATCCATAACTGCCGTGTCACTTACAGGAAGTGAATGAGCTCTCTCCAAATGCACAAACAGCAGAGCGGCCGACAGAACAGTTTTGTTTTTGTACGTTTGCAGAGACTGGAGCTGCAGGATCTGAAAAAGACAAAAATGTGCTTTAATAAAATGTGGTTATTGGTCTGACGTGAAGGAATGTGTAAACAAAATATCTGCAGGGTTTGAACAAGACTTTGGCTACACAGAGAGGGCAAAGTTACACAGTGATAAAGAGAAAAAGAGAAAGATGGAGAGCAAAAACCTGATCCAGTCGAGTCGGGTCTGACACTGTAGGAACCCACTCCACAACCATGTGAATGCGTCCCGATTTTACGTCTTTCAAATTGTACCACTGTAAATTAAAAGTAAAAAAGTCTAACTAACACGCTCATAGAAATACAAGTATCAGACTGCTTCTCTAAAAAAACTTTTCTGAGCATCAGCTGCAGGACAATACAAGATTACTCAAACATGCATGAATTAATCCAAATACAACTGTGAGTACACTAATGATTAGAGAACAGTGATGTACCATGGCTAAAAACTCAGAAAAGTGAAATTTACATAAAATGAAATGTCTCTATTAACTGACCTGGTCAGTGAAAGAGATTCTGGTGACTTCCTTCATATCGATGCTGAACCTGAGAAAAAATATACTTCTTTACAAAACAAAGAACTGAAAATAATGTAATGAATGTGTTAAAAATAAATGAATATACAGTGCATGTAGCATAGACTAAGACTGATTTTGGCTGTCGTACTGGGAATTCAAACAATAATTGATTTAGTCAGAGAATCGAACAACCCAAAACAAGGAGCTACAGCTTATAGCATCTGCAAGAATAGAGCTTATGTGAGAAATAGTTAAACGCCTATACACTACATTAACAAAAAAACTGTTTATTTCTGCTCAAAGTTATATATCTTCATTTACAATGGTGATAGTTATGATTTAAAACCAATCGTAAAGTATACTTTTTATGATTTGAAACTCTATTAAGGAGCTACTTGGAAGGTTGTGCAGAGTTGTAAATATCTCACAAGCTACAGGTCAAAGAAGACTCTAACGATATGAATGTGACTATTTCATATTTATATCAAGGATTCTTACTTTTGACTCATACAAGTCAAAAGTAAGAATACATTATTGTTTTTTTCCCACAATCGATCACTAGTTTTAGATGTGTTCAGCTAAATATGAATTTGTTTCCCTTCTTCATGGTTTTCTTTTATTAAACAGCCTACTGTTAAACATATTTTGATGTTTAAAATTACACTGGTTTCACATTTCTAGCCCAGCTGTGATTGAACCAAGTCGCTTACAGCACTAGCTTTATACCATAGTGGGAAATGAGTTATATGGTTTAGAGATTATAAATCGGAAAAGATATCTAAAACTACCTAAACTGTCTTCCAGAAGTTATATTCTGATTTCCTCTGATTCCCATAGCACTATGTCCAATAAACATCATCACAACAAATACTAGAACAGCTCAGAAAACAGTACTGTTAGGGTAGTACAAAATACAAAATAAGTCATGCAGAGAATTAAGATTACTAAAAAGATCCGATGAAGCCACTCTAAATACAACCAAAAGTGTTAGTGACAAAACGTACCTGCCAAGGAAGTCATCTGAGTCCAAATCTTTATCAAACGCCTCCACATGGATTTCCTCACACTGTCACCTTTTAGAACCAACTGTAAAAAAAACACAAGAACAATAACATTACATTTCACCATCAGACGTCTAAAAAAAAAAAGATTATTGGCTACTCATACCTCGTACATCTCGTTCCAGATCGGGTTGAGGTTTTCTTTGATCACGTGACTTTTGAAAGCAGTTTTTCCAACAGTGATGTTCACATACGGATCGCTCTTTCCTTTCACCATACCGCCCATCATGTTGTCTTTGGCCACCAGATTACGAGCTTCCAGCAGGTGAATCCTCAGCAACCCCTGAACAGCGTGAAAACAACTTATATTATGTCAAGAATAATGTCTTGTATGCTTTACTTATTTACAACATTAAATTGGAATGAAGATTGGAGAAGACAAAACTCTTGGTCATCTAAATAAATGTGCTATGTGATCAATTTGAAAACCAGTCTGTATCTGTAATATAGTCAGGTAAACTAATCTAAATAAACTGACCTCGGAAGCAAAGTCGTGTTTTGGAGTGGTGTTTGGAGGCAGAATTTCAGCAGGTTCTTCGGGGAGACCAGTGACTGTGGCCTGGGCGAGATGCTTCAAACCAGTACTAAAATGAGAGAAAATGAAGAATTCAGTACTCAGAGCATTCAGCCTCATTAAAAGATAACAATAACTTGCAGAATCCAGAGCTTATAACAGACAAAAGCACACTTCTTTTACACAAACTAAAAACACTTTACAACAGTGCATATTAAGCACTGCAAAACTAATTTTCACCTGAACATATATGTTATTATTTATGTGTATCAAAGAAAAACAGATTTTTCTAGTTATTTTTTGTGAGTTTCAGGCTGTGCCATTTTGTTGGGTTGTAAAGTTCATTTTAGTTCAATTAAGCTGGTTTCTTGTTGGAATCAGTCACAACATTTTCAGAGCCTGCTGAACAATCATGTGGTGTGCCACAGGGGTCTGTCCTCGCCCACTCCTGTTTCTTTTGAACGTTCTACATCTCTGCCAGATAATGTAACAGTTAAGTCACTTATCTTTTGTAGATGCTAAATCATTTAACTTGCAACTGTTTTCAATATATCTGTGACTTTAAAGAACAAATAAGATGCTAAAGTAAAAGTACTCGAGAGCAATTTAAAAAGAACAATACCAGTAAAGCATCAATGTATTACTAACTAAAAAATGACTAACAAAGCTAAAAATTACTAATTAAAAAAGTGTAATATGAACACAAGACATGTGCTTCTTACATGAGCAATTTAAATTAGAGCTCCATCTACTGTCTGCAAACGGTTAACAGGGAAAAAAACTAACTCATTAGTCTGATACGAGTTTGGATGATCAATACACTAAAACAGTGCAAGAAGATCTACCAATGACATCACAAATGGGCCATCGTGTTCTGAAGCCCACAAGAGAAATAATTGTTTCTCACAGAGAGAACTCCAGCTGTGTTGTTGGACAAGGAAGGACTGTTTGAACAGAATTGACTAAAAAAAGGATTTTTAGTCTTTAGCAACTAAAATATAAGTTGAAGCAAAAATCAATGATGATGAAAGAAACATACAGTATTGCAAACTTGGCTTATTTAGCACCAGTCAGCATACAAAGAACCAAATGACATTGTAAACTCACCCTTTTGTGTCTAACTGTGGCTTCAAATCCACTGCTGCTGTCGGCCCTGAGTCAAAAATGCCCGCTGTGTCCCTCTTCATGTTTCTGTTTCATCTGAAAACAAGAGTTTTGATTAAGAAAAGACAAAGTTAAGAGAGTCATTTTGAAGCTGTTAAGTGCTTCACCTCAGCAGCCGGTAGGGAAGCAGCGACGGAACAGATTTTGTGGATTCTCGTCTGGTTTAACAATCGGCCTGTTTGGGGAAGCCGGAGGCATGGGAAAACCGACTTCTTGGTATGACCCAGAGGGATGATAAACAAAAAGATCTGGCAACAGTAAGAAAGACCAAAACACAAAACTAACAGAAAGAGCGGGCGAAGACCATTATCTTCCTGGTCTAAAGAGAATTTATGGAAATAAAAAGGTCCACTCAGACCTAACAAATTAAAAACATGTCATCATTGCCTTCTGACCTTCTCGACATACTACGAAGACAAGCTCCATGAAAATGAAATGCAAAAATGAATGAAACAAAAAAGTGGTGGGGTGAATACTCATTTTTGGCATCCATTCTAGTACTTTCTTCATATCTTCATCTTTGAAAAAACATAAGGTTTGTCTATAATGCAGATCAAAATTGGGCGATAAGTTTGGTGGAGGGTATTTCCTAATTCAAAGTGACATTTAATTCGAGAAGAGGTGATCACCACACCAGTAAGTCAAACGCGTTCAACTCTCTATACCCGTTTCTATCTTGTTTGCCAATGTACACCCTGCAGGAAAGATCTCCAAACTGGGACTCCGCTCTCACCGTTGGCGACTGCAGGAAAAACTTTTTGGATTCACAAAACAACCAAAAAACGGAACGATACGATACCATCGAGAGACTTGACTTTACGTCGTGGAGACCATCAAGGTCTCTCCGAAAGAACATAAGCAGAATGCGTGCGAGCATGGACCCGTGTATAACCTCGGCCGTGACCTGCACGCAGATTAGTGAGACACCTGATTGAACAGTTAAATCTCCCAGACAACAAACGCAGAATTGCAAAATTTGTAAAAGACGGAGTTCATTCAACCAGACTCCGCTATAGCACTCGCTTAGACGACGACATTTGAACTTCTTTTACGATATACCCCGCACAACGAAAATGAGTAAGCCAGTAAAAAAAATCTCATAGTATTTCAGACAGGACTAGGAGAAGCACCAAAGGCGCACCAAGCCAATGGCGACCCTATAGAGTTGCTTGCACTAATCGCTTCATGTCAATTCAGCCAGGGACTTATCTTTCGTTGCTCTCCACCTATAGATTCGAAAAGAAGTGAACAACATTGCTGGACTCGCACCTCCAGTCTGCTCTTGCATTATACAAAATACTACCACTACTAAAAATATAAAACAGCAGCTCACCCTAGAAATGTCTCAGACTTCCAAAGCTACTCAACTCAAGATATAATATAATGGCACACTCACTAACGTATCATCCCTCTGCACACAACACAAGAGCCAGAAACCTTTTGCACAATATTTGGCCCAAGAAACGATCAAGCTTCTTTCAGAGGACCGGAGAACAGCGAACAGCCGAGATTAGATGAGAATGCGTACGCACAACAGAAATTATGACTAAAAAGTCGGTCATAATCAATGAAAAAACGGTTTCAGAAAACCCAAGGGAGTGCAGAACAAAATGGTTAACATAGATAAGTCTCTGGGTTTCCTTAGAAAAGCCCACGGCTCAGTAGTTATAGTATTTTAAAACGTACCTCTATATGATTGAGTGCTCGCCAACTATTCCAAGCAGGCATTATTACTGATCATCCACGTGAAGATAGGAGCAAAAAACTGTGGCAGCACAAGGAAAAAAAAAAAACCATGACCGAGAAGTAGGGTATTGTTATAAGCCAAAGTGTTCGCGGTCCGGACAACCGGTGAGGCTCTTCGAACCTCTAAAACACTCACGTTTGGGCATAGTTTGGAGGTTATCTCCGGCAGATAAGTGCTGAAAAGTGGCGAGACTCAAATTGGTACTCGGTAAGTAAATAACAGTGAGGCAGGTATACACTAACTCCGCGCGCGTGTGTATCTATCTCAAGAACAGATACATAATATTTTAATATTTACCAAATTGCAGTGGATTGCAAACAAAAGATCAACAATTAACCAAACGGACAGACAGCAGCCCAGTGTGCGCGGCAGGCATGGGGGCCCGGGTAACGAAATTTGTAGAAAGGACGGTCGGCTGGCAGATTACCAACCCACAGTGCAAAACTCTACCGATTCGAGACGTCTCACTCCCGGAGGCGTTGGGTTTGTGCGTGCGTGGCTTGGTTTACTCAACACGCTTTAAACTACGACGACGCGTGCCGAAGAGGCCTGCCATGGTAAAGACGGGTAATGGCGATATACATTGTTGTCAATCTTCGTGAAAGACAGTGAGAGCGTGTTTCAACCATGTGGGCGCCAGGTGGCGCCCTCCGCTCACGATGGCTTTGAGGTCCAGCAGTCTGAAATCACAGAACCTGACGATCTTATATTTAGTGCGTCCGTTGTTAGAAGCAAAGTAAGGCCAGTTGAGAGCACGAAAGACTGACACGGCCCGGTCGTGACAAAGCTAAATGCAAGAGTTGTACCGAATTAAAAAGGATTAGATCCATGCAGACCGGTATGAGGACGAGGAGAAGTACGGTAAATGTCTGTGTGAGAAGAATTAAGCTGTTACTCGACCTCCCTATTGAGGCCATGAGTCTCAAGAACGACAGACAAACGAATTATCGCACGACAAGTGAGCTCGCGGAGCATAGTGGTCAGCATACCAGCTACAGATTACTATATTACTCTTCAGAAGTGTTTCCACGAGACGACAAGCCACTAAGTCTACGGCATGCCTGTAGTCACATATGCTTTGTTAGTTTTGCATCTACATCACCGTGCAGGCCACTATAGAGGCCTGAGAGGTCCCAGATCGGTATTAGTGCGCCGAGGAGTAGCGTGGGACTTCTTCTCCAAACCTAACAAACCAGGTGTGCGCTCCGCACGGCAATCTCCAATCCGGTGATTAGTGTACTATGTCCCGGGAAAAAAGACCAGCAGACTCAGAGATGTCCAGAGAGACGTTGCGTTTCACCTGGACGGAGGAAGCACAAGATGCGCACATGAGCTGCCTACACCCACAACGGGCGCAGTACGCAGAGCTGAACAGGCAGAACAATCAAGAATAATAAGGGCTGGTGCATTAAGTGAACACCCAAAAAGGCTACTAGTACCCACACATCTCGGCGTTGAGGGAAGGATTCGATTCAACAATGTAACGACTTTAAGAGAGCGACAGCAGGGAACAAGTTCGGAGGGTCCGCAACTATGTCAAGTTAGGATGAGTGCGTAGCTATAAGCACAGTAGAGAAGGATACAAATATAGAAAGAGGAAGTAACAATGAAAAATGCAGTAATTCATAGGTTGAGGTTCACAATGGTCTGAACTGACATCACGCCAATAAGATATAGGAAGCACATCCATGCAGACAAAACAGTGTGCCGATTTAGCCCTAGTCCCTGAGAACTGACATCGAAACAAATACAAATGAAGCTACCGACATCGAAGACCTTCTTAATGATCATAGCAAGCGAAAAAAAAATGGCAACCAAGAGAGGATGACAAACTCCAAGTGGGATAGTCTGGTGGCACCCAGAACAGACAAACAAAGATACTTATGCCATTCTTTCTTAGTGGGTTACCAAACCGTAAGCCTGATAATCATATTAAATGCCCTTATTGATCCAACTATGCTAATCGTCTTTCGCATATGGCTATTTAGTCAAATGGACGCTCCCAAGACGAATTAAAGGTGTAACCGTCTGAGAACTAAACTACTGTACATTAGCGGAGTGCCCACCGCATTAGAAGCTGGCCCAGGCAAAGATTTTAATGAAAAGACAGGAAGCTAGACGTTATCAAAACTAATCTGGAACCTCGCCTTAACTAGGAGGAAGGATACACACACCTATGTAGGCCACGATAACGGCCGACCCAGTTAACATTACCTAGTGGATCACCGATATCTCTAATTGTCACCCGAGAGGGTTTATTATCCCAGTTTAAAAAGCCTCGATTTGACTGAAGCGAAAAGATTGCAGATAAGAACAAATGTGATGTAAAAAACTATACAGAAATCAACTAAGTTGACTCCGAGTTGAAGAGGAACTCGCCTCCTGAAAATTGGATGTGTTTAAGAGCTATTTTATTAGGACTTGAATTTGATAATCTTGTGAAGGAGGAAAGAAAATGCATTTTGAGAAAATAGCCTTTGAATATAAAATATCTCATAGAACCTAATAGATGAAGTAACTTAAATTAAATAGAATAATAAGACATCTTAAGAAGCAGATAGGACAGATTAGTGTTGTGTCCACGTGAAAGACAATATTCTAGGTAACCAAAAAACAGAAAATGGGATGAATGAATGTCAACAAAGAAAAAAAAAATTACCTTCAATAACAATATTTCCTCTATTGGATTTTGAACCAGGAAGTAGAATGACTCTTTCCATTCGGGAGCTCTGGAGCGATCACACACCTGAACACACAACACATTTTCAGTTTGTCCATCAGGGGCGTCACAGTCACATGTAACAGTTTTATGTTGTAATTACAGACCTTGGTTTTGTGGTGGGTGGTTCCCAGCACCAGCTCCACAGCAGGCTTAGGGCTCCTTCCCACTTTTCTTGAACTAGGAAAATATTTTAATATCATTTGGAATTGTTATACAACTGCCCCATCAAAAATAGATGTGCTGCAAAGTGACCATATGACTAGTGTTTGTCTTCATCTTGAGTATATAGAGACTCTAGATAAATGTATTTGATAGTTCAGCAATATAGAATCTACATTTATCACTGCAGTTGTCGAAGAGGAAAGGGCAATCAGCATCAGAACCAGAAAAGCTGGATTGATGCACTTCTTTCCTTAACTCCCAGGGTCGCAACTTTTTTTTCTCTCTAGTAAATTTGGTGAGTGGAGAGATGTGTTTTCTTACAGGCAGAGAATGAGCTTGGTCCACGTAAACAAAAAGCAGAGCAGTCGTGGGAACAGCCTTGTTCTTGTAAGAATGTAGAGACTTCAGCTGCATCACCTGATAAAACAATCACATTACAAAAATACATTAATTTCTTTATAAAATGCTATTTAAAGTATATATTTTTGTTCTGGGGAGCTTGTGTAGCATTTCTGTTGTTATGGCTTGCTATACAGAGATTATCAGTCAATGTCACTTTCTGCTCTAGGTTTAGTTGGCTGTTTGGACCAGTGAACCAGTCTGATGGACATTGCTCCTGAGCTTCAGACATTGCGTTTTTTTAACTTCACCTGAATGTTACATGTTTGAGTCGTAAAGACGAATTTCATTTCACAAATGTTGATTTAGTCCATAACTTTTGTTTTTGCGTAGTGATAGCTTTGATTAGCTGACAACAGTGCTGGCTAGTGTTGCTGCTACAGTTTGTGTCAATCAGCCGTGGCTCTTTCTGCATACCGGTGTGTTGATAAACAAATAATCCCTCTATGGGTCTCAAACTGGCGTCCCTCCAGAAGATTTCATGTGGCCCGAGGCATGATTTATTATTATTGATAGTGGCCCACCAATCAATATATTGTTGAGAGTGTGACTATAAACTTCCAAAATGCACTAGAACAGCAAATTGCATGCAATTTGTCCAAAATTTTCCAAGACAGAACGGTTGGATCCTGGTTACCTAGTTTTATTTAGTTTATAACTTATGTGTGTATGTTATAAAATGTAAAACAATGGATGTGGACATATTAGAATATACGCTACATTAGGCTTTACAAAGTCTAATATGCTTATTTATAAATACAACATAGTAAGTCCTGTATTTCAAAATGTTGCCTTGACCAACTCTGACTTAGATTATTTCAGCCCCAGCTCCATTTGAGTTTGAGACCCCTGCTCCATGGCATTTATAGATTTAGGACATTTTAAGTGTTGCACTTTTTGTTGTATCTTAAGCTTTTACAATAGGAAATGTCCTTTCTCACCATTTGTCACTCACAGCCAACATTTAGATCAGTGGGTTCTCAATCTTTTTGAGTTATGACCTCTAACTGTGATTGACAAATACAAAATGCTGGCTACTCATATATATAAATAGGGCTGCAGCTATCGATTATTTTTTATCGATTAATCTATCGATTATTTTTTCGATTAATCGATTAGAAAATTATCACTTTTTATGGCTTTTTACGCCTTAATATGATATAATATAAATAATTTGAGTTGATTTTTATTAGTTAAGTGTAATACTAAATAATTTTGACTTAGGTGACTTAGGAACATTGCTATTATGTTCTCAAGTCATATATTACTTAATACTGCTGCAAAAATATGTTTAAATATTGAATAAAAATAATATACAAAAGGTATTAAATGCAAACTTGAATGCAATATTATAAGATTGATGTTACTAACGAAGTGTATTAAATTATGGCTTTAGGTTTTATAACCGGGTTTAGAACAGACACAGCCCATTGCATCGTGCGCCGGGGGCGTCCACGGAGAAGTGCGAGCGCGTATAGCCTTCAGTCCCACCGTGGCACCGAGTGCTGTACAATCCGTGGCAACGAATGCCATGGACCGTCTAGAGTTGAGAAGCGCGTTGACCACACATACAAAAGCACATCGTGCTTTTAAAACATATGTGCGTGTTCGTAGTTTTCACTTTCTATTCTGCCACGGTTCACTTCAGATCGCTCTCCTGGCCTGAAAACTTTATCTTGATGGCGTTAGAGTTTTTTCTCTCGTGTACTGATGCGCTTTGTGTGGAAATACATCGCAGATGTTCATAGCGCGCGGTGGATCAATTAAAGCTGGGACATTATTTAGAGGCACGGCTCATAAAGCGGACGAGTCGGACGCGCCTCACACGTGGCGTCGACAGCGCATTTTCCTAATCGACGTAAGTCGTTACGTCGACTATCGTTGCAGCTCTAATTATAAAGTTGTTCTTCGTCTTATTCTTTGTTTTATTTTGAAGACATAAGCCTAGATAAATCCATCTATAGGACAGCAAATGTGAATCTGCATCATCATTACATTTGAAAGGTTTCAAATGGAAATCGATGTTCATCATCAGCAGACCTCCAGAGATCATTTTTCGATCACCATGGTTTTGACCCTTAGGTTGAGAATCACTGTAATCAATATAATAAAAATGATCATCACTTACCCTGTCCAGAGCTGCATGAATGGGAAACGGTCGGGATCCCTCCAGATCAGACGAAACAGCGACAGATTTGACGTCATTCAAGGGTGTACCACTGAAAAGTACAGTGTATGTAATAATTACATGTGGAGCAAGATCTCACATGATAAAGTAGCCACAAGATACTGCACCACAGGTGGACAAAGTTTATTTTTGTGGCAACTTTGCATTAACATTAGCATTTAGCAAGCCAAGATCAAAAAGGAAGCTCTACAATAACATCTAAAATAATATAATAAACTAAAAAAGTGTGGACACAGTCATCTTAGATCTTCCTATGCCAAACAAAGTTTTGTGGATAATTTGCAAGATCTTGTAAAAAACTGTACCTTGTCTGAGAACTGTGAGCTGATGATGTCTGCAACGTTCCACTTTGAACCTGTTTAGAGTAAAGAAGAACATTAACTTTACCATTTTAAGTGATTACGGTAACTGACTGCTATGGCTAAATTATTCTAAGCTAATATCTGAGAAGATGATGGAGTGGTTACATGTCTGGAGTTGAATAATTATAATTTCTCAGTACATAATCACACAGGGAGACAGAGTATTTCTTCAGCTCAGTGGGATCAAGTTAAATCCTCACCTGCCCAGGAAGTCGTCTGAGTCCATGTCTTTGTCAAACAGCTCCACCTGCACCTCCTGTCCCGCCTGAGCTCTCAGCACCACTACGACATTGCACATACATACTGTTTATTTATTTTAGAATGACTGTAGAAAACGTTTTTAAAACACCATAAAACTTATCTCATTATTCACATTTTTAATAAAAAGCTTGACTGATACTGTCTCCAATTGAAACTGAGCCTGTTTCTGAGCTTTTGGAGCACAAACAATTGTCTGAACTCTTTGTGAAGCTAAAGCTCTACTACTACGTAATACAAATGAAAATGTCAGATGAAGATAAACTGGAGTTTTTGTTAAGACTAAGGTGTTCCACTTGGCTCAGTTTATAGTGAAGGCTTGGAATCTTCGAAAGAGGACACTTTATGTTTGAATTTGTGTAATCTCTGTCTACACATCTGTAAATATTATTATTGTGTCTTATAAGCCCATGAGTACTGGGCACCTTTGGTGTATGACACAAAAGAAAATAAATTACTAACTTACTTACTTACTATACAATACTACTGTGTCATTTAAACTTCGAAGAATTTTTAAACACAAAGGCAGAAAAGAAAAGTTCTGCTGGATGGAAGCATTTTGTCTGAGCTTTTGTGATTCGTCAGTGGATCTAGATCTGCTCTTTCACATGGCTGAAGAGGTGAATTGTTTCAGGTCTGTTTTACTTTGCCAGACCCAGTAGTGGCTAAAATGCTCTTTTAACAGTTCATTTATGTCTTGAAGTTAATGCTAAATATGCTAATGTGTGCATTTCTCATTAGTGCTTCAGAGGCAACAAGATATGCGAGTAATTATTTTATTCTCACCTTACTTTTGTTGAACTAGAGTCATATTTTTGGGCTTTCTGTCAAAGGCTTGCTTGCTTGTAGCTTTGAAAATGTATCAGCTCTGGTCAAAAGCTTTGATATAGCACTAAATAAGGCTCTTGTGTACAAAACTTGAATGACAACAATAGAGTTTTACTTGTAATTCTAAACAAAACAGATCTGTTTTAACCGGATACCTGCACTTGCACGACTGGGTAACATTAGACACAAATGTCATAGTTACAGTTCACAACAAAACGGTATTTTAACAACGATAAATCCTCAAACTTTAATGTGTCGTTTATGAATTTTTGTTTTTTGTGCCACCACACTGCTACTTTACTTATGCTCCAGCTGCGTCTCACCTCGTACATCTCGTTCCAGACTGGGTTGAGGTTTTCTTTGATGACGTTGCTCTTGAACACCGTCTGAACCCACTGTGATTTTGGCGTAAGGGTCGCTCTTTCCCTTCACCATCATCTTATTGTCTTTGGCCACAAGACTCTGGGCCTGCAGCAGGATGATCCTCAGCATTCCCTGCAGGAGACAAACACAACTGTAACGTCAGTACACAGGGTCTCCAAAATTTTTCAGATTATGAGATATTTTAGACTGAGCAAAACCTAAAGATCTTCCTATATAGCTCTCTATTAGACTAAAAGTTTGCACAGAAAGCTGGTGACAGACAACGTATTGAACAAAACAAATATACACCACCTGAAAATTAGCCTTTATAGCAGTGTTAGAGACAAAAATGTTATCTGTGAAGGCTTTGGTCCACTTAAACTATTTTGACCGTGAGCAAATGTTTGATAAATGAGGCTCTTAGGCCCTTTTTGAAACCATTTCCTACTCCCTTTTCCTCGTAACTTCTGCTAACTCCTCACTGAAGGCTCCTTCACAGCTGACTGGAGGTTGCCTCATTCATTCTCAGACTGAAGAGACACGTCAACTATTGACACACAATTATCAAAGTTTGATCAAATAAAGATGAGTTGACTCCCATATAGAAACATTTTGATGGTAAAAATGATACTGCCACTTTATTTACTCCACACTAATATTCATGCCAGTTCTCGAAACGCACTGATTTGGCTAAAACATACTTTTTTATATATGTAGACATGCCTTATCTGGTGCATTTACACTGCCAACAGCCAGAACAAACATAATGAAAAGAATGGCTTTGTATTGAGGCATCTGGGGAATTCTTTGTCTAAAGATGTCATAAAAAAAAAGAAAGAAAAAAAAGCATTATTGGTCAGTGTTTCTGGTGTTTACATGAATTGATAATGTGTTTTCAAACTTGTCTTTTCCTAAATAAGATGACACATGAAATGCAGACATGCTTACTTTAAGGGGTTTTATTCGTTTAACATGCATTACTAATGTTGTGTCTTTGCTGCTTCTCTAAGTAGATCCAATAAATAAAAAATACATTTATCATGTAAAATTGTGTCTCAACAGGATCAGCCTCTAACAAATGCACAAAAAAGTAGTTTGATCTTCTAAATAAAGCTGCTCTCAGGTGTTACACACACGTGTTAAGTCAGCTCTGATGCCGACTTGACCTGAAAGAGCTGATAAGACAGTTTTCCTCTCTCCTCTGTTCAAAGTGAAGAATTGTGCTTAGGAAAAGAAAGTAGGAGGCGGTTTTGGAAAGGACCTCAGTGCATTTATTGTTCTTTTTATTACCCATGTTTTATGCTCACAATATCATACAGCAAACGCACAGAATCGCAAACGCACATTCCCAAAGTCAGAAAGAAGGGAATCAGCGTAAATTGACTTTATAACGAAGACTGTAAAATTTACTGTTTCAAACAAACCTCGCTGGCAAAGCTGATGTCTGGAGACGTGTGCGAAGGCAGGACCACCTCAGGGACTTTTGCTTCTTCCTCCTCTTCCTCTGCTGACACTTCTGCAGCCTTAACCTCTTCGTCTTCTCTCACCACCACAGAAGGAACCAGAGTCTCTACAGGAGGAGGGTCCACTGAGCTCGATCTAGAAGCAAACAACACAAAATGTTATAGTAAAACATGTAAATAAATAAAGTTATATGTAGTAGTTGTCTTACTTCACTGCAGGGTCGGCTTCCTGTTTTTTGGGGGCAGCTGGAGCATCTGATGGAAGAGGGACCTGCACTTGGGGCTCTTTGGGAACGGACATTTGGAGGAATCAGCATCTATGAAAAAAATTACAGACACGCAATGAAACAAATATGTAACTTAGAAATACTACTGTTTCAAGTAACTTAGACTTGTCTTTTTGTGAAGCCAACAACTGCATTATTTAGTTTTTGCCACTAATTTAGTCAAGTTATAAGTGGTCAGTCATAGGCTTTAAATCAAGTTTTAAATTTATTGTTAACAGAGAAGTAATGCACTGAAAAAAATATATCTCTGGACTTTGCATGAAAGACTTGGATTCAGAATTTCAATCTGCATATGAGTCGTTTTAGCTGGATATGGATTTATTGTCTTATGTAATGTGGAATTTTCACTGGTTTCAAGACACGTTTGACTTTTTCTAAGAGATTTAGGTTTAAAAAAGGAATCTAAATTTGCCAATAAGGTAAGTAAAATGCTCTCAGACCATTGGCAAACAGTTTGGCTCAAATTAGACAAAACCTAACAGTTTGAAACAAGAAAAACAACCTAGACAACAAAGTTAAAATCCTAGAAGTGCGTAACTTGTCTTGAAAATTATTTTTTTGCAGTGTGACTTTGTTGTAGATAAAGACTGGCAGACAGTAGACTGAGAATAGACATGATCACTTTCAAGGAGAATATCACTAAAGTACATTGCAGTTATCTAAATTAGTCCAGGTGGAATATTATAAACACCTATTTCAAATTGTATGAACTTTTGGCATATTTTTTATTGTGGTTGAAGCAAAGGTAGACTCTTAACTGTTCCTTCACTGAAAACATGAAGGTTGTAACAAGAGCCAGTTGTAGTCGAGGGGATTCTTAGTTTTCTTTAAATAATGTCTGTTGTTGTACCTTGAGTTCAGCGGGAGCAGCACCTGACTGTCCGGTAAACCTCCGTCCAGGTGGAACCACTGATCCAGGACCAGCTCAGGCTCCGACAGCAGCTCTCTGAGAGGAATCACCAGGGAGCCGATGGGCAGCGTCCAGCTGTGAGACAGCTAAACAAAACATAATGGAGTTTACGGCATTTTTCATTACTCTTAGACTTAAAAAATAGAATTTAACGAATATTTAAAACAAAATCCCTCCACAAGAGTAAGATGTGTCTTTAGCTGAGTAATGGCCACAAGCACAGCCTGGAGCGCAATGTCATTTAAGGCTAAAAATTGTGCCACTCTCGAAATGCAACCTGCAAAGTTGTTGCTCATTTTGTCACAAAAAAAGAAGCTATTGTCAACAAGACAAGACCAATTGGGTGTGTGCACGGAATTTCAGTTGGCTTGCGTACGTTCAAAAAATGCTAACTTCTGTATGTACGACCACTTCCTGTTAGCGTTAGCATTTAGACACAAACACGTCTCTTTTTAAACACTCAAGTGTCTCTGGTGAATATTCCTCTGATATGTAAAGTCTTTAACATGTTTTATGTAACATTCACCACAAATGTCTGATCTAAAGAGGATTTATTTGTTTTAAACTGAAAAAACCTAATTGAAAAGCATTGCACAGGAAGTGGTTGTGTGTACAGGATGTACTATTTTAAACCAAAACAAGACAAATGCACTGAGTCAATTCTGCCTCTCGTGGGATGAGTGTTTCAATTGGAGAAGTCTACAGTTTTTGGTCCTTCCATGATAAAAGTCAACAACATAAGGTTGAATTAAGTGAAAATTTGGGCGCAGCTCGTGGATACTCAAAATGTGCAGTGTTTATCGTGATGCAGCGTTACCTTGACAACCAGTATGTCCTCTCTGGGGTCGCGAACCTGGAAGCAGAAAGCCTCGTGCCAAACAGGAGACGTAGTCCGATCACACACCTACAAAATTAATTGATAATATTTTCTACAGAATGACCTTGTGTAAAATGATGACTTATGAAAAATTAATTTACTGTTGTCTTTCGAGATTGCTTATCCAGTCTAATTTCTGCTCCAACTTTTGGGTCTTTACCGCTTTTCTTCAACTGAAAAACAAAACATGCATTGTATAAAAAGGTAGAGAAACATCATATAAAAAGTAAATGAAATCGTCTTTTTGATCAGTACTCACTGGTAAACCATTGGCTCGTTCAATGAACAAGAACAGAAGAGCTGCAGTGGGAATGGCTTTGTTCTGGTACGACTGTCTCGAGAGAAAACTAAGAACCTAAAGGACCAAATTTTTCAGAGTCAATAAATACATTTAAGTCTTTATCATTTTATATTATCAAACAACATCTAAATGAAATAAAACACCAAGAACCTCATTTATTAAGAGACGCCCAGTGGGTGTGAACAGATATTGATTGACAGCACCAAATATGGACAGTGAGCTTGTGAGTGATGTGAGTTTTGTGTGGGAGCGATCCTGACGTTTTGAGAAGTTCAAGGCTCTGAGGCTGTGTATGGGTCTAGTTTCTTACTTGCACGTCATGATTCTTTTTTATTAACTTTGTAGACATACAGTATGTATGAAGCCTTTGCTTTAGCCTACAGAAGCACATGAGTTGATGATGTGAACATGTGAGTATTTTGTAAAATTGAAAATGAGAAAATGAAACACCGAAACGAGGAACTAACCTGCGCATCTTTGCACCTCACGTTTGTCTAGCTGAGCTATATAACTAATGATTTTATTCCGCAGCGATCAACCGCTTTCCAGCTTGCCTTACCCCTTATCAGAAGGAGCTAATACAAATTTAGTTTTTACCTGGTCGACGTAGATTGACTCCGAAGAAGTCTTGAGCCACTCAAGCACCAAATGAACACGACCAGACTTCACATCACTGAGAGTGTACCACTGAAGACAAAAATACAATGAGAAAACTGTAATTACGAGTCAATTAAATGTCTTTGATTCACTGACAACTCACCTGATCTGTGAACTGAGATTTAATGATGTCCTGAAGGTTTATTTTCAACCTGCAATGAGGAAAAAGTACTATTAGTGTTGTGTTGGGTTCGATAAATAAAGGACTGCTTTTAAAGTGGTCAACATGGAGCGGTTTATTCCAGTCCTGCAGCTCAACTTATTCAACAACAATACAAGTAGTGCTCCTCTAACAGTAGCCACGCACTGCCGCCTAGCGGTTGTTCTGTGTGATACATTAAATTACACCACATCCCCTTACTGAAGTTAGGTTGACAAACATAACAGTTGTTCCCCTGCACAAAACATACACTGGTATTACATCAACAGTATGCAGTTATTTAGGTCGCCTATTCACCTAACAGGGAAAATAATTACTTTGCATAAACAAAAAAAATATAGGACTATTTGCTCCTTCTCATTTTATGCCTAGAACATATTAAACAAAATATATTGTTAGTTTGTTTCTTAGCATACCATTTTTTTTCTTTAAACACAAACTTGGCATGTCAAACAATAACAGGCTTTCACTCAGTTAACATTAGCTACAAATCAAGTCTCTTTGGTTTAATCACTTCTCTACCAGACCTGGTTCTAATAACACCTGGTGTTTGTGCTATTGGCTCAGAAGCAGACTCTGTAGGAGTAAACTGGATCTGCTCTGGTTCCGTCTCTGGTTTTGTGATGGGTATAAGATGACTGCGATTTCTTCTGATTGTCCCGTGAGATCCACTGATGACATAGGACCGTGGAGTTGGGTGGATAGCTGTCACTGTGCCCTGTGCTTTTGCATCAGAGATCCAAACAGGTTGTCCTGGTAACAGTTTGTCCAAATCTCTTGTTCTGTGTCGTTTGTTAAAAACATTCTGTTTGCCTCATCCTTCTCTCCCTCTCAGAGCAACAAATCTGCTGTAGGTTAGGCAAACATGGCTGCAAAGTCTCAGGAAGCATTGGCAAAGTAGTACGAAGCCTACGCCCCATGAGAAGCTGTGCTGGACTGTAACCATTTGCCAGCGCTGTGGTTCTGTAAGCCAACAAAGCTTTGTAAGGATCACTGGCTTTTTTAAGAAGGTTTTTGACTGTTTGGACGGCCCTCTCCGCCTCTCCGTTACTCTGAGGGTACCTGGGACTACTGGTCACATGCTCAAAACAGTACTCATTTGCAAAATCTCTCATTTCCTGGCATGCAAATTGCGGACCGTTGTCTGTGATCAGTGTCTCTGGTATTCCATGGCGTGCAAATATTGACTTAAAATGCACAATCACGTTAGCAGAACGAGTTGGGCTGAGCTGAGCAATCTCTACATATCTAGAGAAATAGTCTACAAGCAACAAATAGATTTTGTCTTTCAGTGTAAACAAGTCAGCTCCTAACTTTTGCCATGGCCTTTCAGGTAAGTCAGTAGGCATTAAAGGCTCTCTCACATTAACTCTTTCCTGTATGCACTGTCTGCATTAAGGACAAGTTCACTGATCTGATTGCTTAAACCTGGCCACCACACTGCTTGACGGGCGCGCTCTCTACATTTCACCACGCCCTGGTGACCCTCGTGTATTTTATCCAAAACCTCGTTTCTCATGTTAGCAGGTATGACTAACCTTGTGCCACGCAGTAGTAGTCCATTATGCACACTCAAAACAGCTCTTTCGGGCCAGTAGTGTTTCACTGCTCCCTGCAACTGGTTTCTGTCTGGCCAGCCCTCTGTACAGTACCTCATGACGTCGGTGCAGATGCTGTCGGACTGCAGCTGTTCTTTGAGATCTGCAAGATATTTGCTGCTGGTAGGGAGACCCTCTAGCACAGAGTCAACATAAATATTAGTGTCCTCCATAAGGTCTTTGTCTCCTCTTGTGACACTGTTTGTGAGGGGTGAGCGTGAGAGTGTGTCAGCTGTGGTGAGGCTTTTACCTGGGATGTGCTTTATAGTGTAGGAGTACCTCATTAGGCGCATGCGAAATCTTTGTATCCGCGGTGGAAGCGCATCCAAGGCTTGTCCTCCCAGTAGACTCACTAGTGGCTTGTGGTCAGTTTCGAGTTCAAAGTGTAAGCCAAGAATAAAGTCATTGAACCTTTCACAGGCCCAGGTGAGGGCCAGCGCTTCTTTTTCCAGCTGAGCGTAGCGCTGCTCTGTGGGGGTCAATGATCGCGACGCATACGCAACTGGTGACCACACCTCACCTTCTTTCTGCAACAAAACTGCCCCCAATCCGTATGAGGAAGCGTCAGCAGAAATCTTTTGTGACTTATTTGGATTGTACAGCTGCAACACTGGGGCAGAGGACAGTTCATGTTTTAAACTACAAAACGCTTGTTGTTGTTCATGCCCCCAGTACCACATGTTTTTGTTTGAAAGTAAGTCTCTCAGTGGCTTGTCTTTTTCAGATAGATTGGGAATAAACTTTCCGAGTTGATTCACCATTCCGAGGAAGCTCCTGAGTTCACTCACATTGCTCGGTTCTTTCATGTCCTGGACAGCTTGAGTTTTGTCTGGATCAGGTCTCATTCCTTCTGATGAAACAATGAACCCCAGGAACTTAACACATCTTTTGCCGAACTCACATTTCGACATGTTAAGGGTGACTCCAGCCTTCTCTGCTCGCTCGAGGACAGCATGAAGTCTCATGTCATGCTCCTCTCTGGTGGATCCCCAGACCAGGATGTCATCCATGTGGCACACGACACCCACAAGACCTGCTGTCACTTCCGTCACCATCATGTTCTGGAAATGCTCTGGTGCACTGGAAATACCGAATGGCAGACGGTTGAAGTGGTATCTACCAAATGGCGTAATGAATGTGGTGAGGAGAGCTGATTCTTTGGACAGTGGTATTTGCCAAAAGCCCATATTTGCGTCGAGCTTTGAGAAGTACTGCGCGCCTGTGAGCATGCCTAGCGTTTGATCCACAGAGGGGAGGATGTATCTTTCACGACATACTGACTCGTTCAACGGTGTCATGTCTACACAGATACGCACCTCGTCTTTGTCCTTTTTGGGAGCCACTACCATGCCACAGCACCATTCTGTAGGCTCTTCCACGCGACTGATAACTCCCAACTGTTCCATTCTCTCCAACTCTTTTTTTACTTTGCCCATGAGCGGCAATGGCACACGTCTTGGCACTTTGAGTGAAAAGGGCTTAGCATCAGGCTTCAGTTTTATTGTGTATGGTTTGTGAACAAGCCCGAGCCCATCGCACAGTCTTGGATATGCTTTTTTCACTGTCTCTTGGTCTATAGAGTCCATTCTCGCAATTAGTTTCAGTCTCACAGACGCTGTTCTACTCAACAGCGCCACACGTAGATTTCTAACCACGTATATTTTCTCTGTGGTGCTCCTGTCACAATAGAAAATATTCTCTGTTGTAGACCCTAGCACGGTCAGTGCTGTACCACCTGGTCCATACAGTGGTTTTTCTGCTTTTTGCAGCAGCTCGTTTGGTTCTTTAAAGTCTTTGAAAGTCTGTTCTGAAATAGCTGTGACATCTGCTCCAGAATCTAATTTAAACCTCACTTTGTTTCCTCTCACATCTATGTCTGCAAGCCAGGGATCTTCTCCTGTGTCTAGTTCACCAAGAAAAAGTCCATCTGCACTGTCAGCTAATTCATTGACTGCTGTGTTAGACCTACAGACTCTGCCGTAATGTCCACGTTTACCACAGTTGTGGCATTCTGCATTTTTAGCTGGGCACTGTACTGCGGGGTGTGCTGGTGCTTTTCCACATTTAGAGCATGTTTTATTGTCTTGTTTTGTCATTTGAGGCTTTAGTGATTTTAACTGTTTTTGCTCTCTGCCTTTGAACTTGTTTGGTTTCACTTTTCTAACATGCACTGCATCCATAACAGTTTTGCTGGTACTGCCTTCTCCTCTAAGGTCAGACTGTTGTCGTTTTATTTCTTCAGACTGTCTTGCCATTGTGATAGCTTTAGTAAGGGTAAGATCTTTGTCAAGCTGCATTCTCTCAGACAGTGACGAATCTTTAAGCCCTACAACAAGTCTGTCTCTCAAAAGATCATCGTGAAGTTCTCCATACTCACAGTTTTCAGCGAGGGCATATAGAGCAGTTATGAATGAGTCAACTGGTTCTGCGGGTTGTTGTACTCTCTTATTAAACTTTGCTCTTTCGTAAATCACGTTCTTTCTGGGGATAAAGTGTTTATCAAATGCGCTTTTGACGGCGTCATATTGCTGGCGCTGCTCGGACGTTAGCTCGAGTCCTCTTAGCACGTCGTCAGCCTCGTCTCCCATGCAGTAAACTAACGTGTTCACTTGATTAGCATCTGTCGAACTGTTCAGATTACTTGCCACTCTAAAACGTTCAAAACGTCGTATCCACTTCTCCCACTCTTGGGGTTTTGCGAAGTCGAAAGGCTCCGGTGGCTTGATGGTGAAAGTTGCCGCGGGTGGAGCCGCCATTACAGGACCCGGTGTCGGGGCTGCTGCGCTGCTGCTGCTTGCTCCTCCATTTGTCACTAGCCGATTGCAAAGTTGACTTTTCACCACTCAAAGCAGAAACACTTCTGACACCATGTTGTGTTGGGTTCGATAAATAAAGGACTGCTTTTAAAGTGGTCAACATGGAGCGGTTTATTCCAGTCCTGCAGCTCAACTTATTCAACAACAATACAAGTAGTGCTCCTCTAACAGTAGCCACGCACTGCCGCCTAGCGGTTGTTCTGTGTGATACATTAAATTACACCACAATTAGAAAATCCAATACTATCGGTCCAATTTAAATAACACTGGGTTCAGAATAAGCCTCTTACCTGCCCATGAAATCATCCTTCACATCCATGTCTTTGTCAAACACCTCCAGATGCAGCTCTTGACCCGGAAGTTGAGTTAAAATCACCTAAATCACAATGAGACAAATGTACAAAGGAAATAGACGTACAAAATTAGCATAATCAAACTGAAATTACACTTTGAAAGGCCAAAATTAGCAAACAGAAAAAGCTGCAATTAATATAAAGCTGCAAACTAAACAGAAATCTATGTATTTATCACATATCAGTCATTGAATGTGGAAAGAAAGAAAAAAATGTGTCTTCCATTTTTAGACAAATCAAAGACAACTTCTGAAACGCATGTGATTCAAGTTAGCAGGGTTTTTTCAGTCTGAGTACACTGAGATCAAATCTAACAAAGTAAATCTAAAATCTGTGGCAGTAATTATGAGAAAATTGTCTTTACCTCGTACATCTCGTTCCACGTGGGGTTGAGGTTGGTTTTGATGACTTGGCTGGTGAAAGTTTCTCCTCCGATGTTGATTTTGACGTAAGGATCGCTCTTTCCTTTCACCATTCCTCCCATCAGGTTGTCTTTGGGCACCAGGTTTTGTCCGGCCAAAAGATGGATTCTGAGCAGGCCCTGAGAAAAGAAGACAATAACTATTCACAACACGTGTAGAAATGTGTAGGAAAACAGTTTTACGTGTGCAGGCCATGAATCTACAGCAGAGAGAAAAATTTGGTGTAAAAAAGAAGCACTCAACGGTGTAACTTTATGACCAAAATAGACTTTGTTGTAGGCCTGGGCAATATCGGAATAAAAATCTAAATCGTGAGCTCGTCCCTGGGACAATCTGCTTTTTTTTCTGAAATCGTTATATCAGGATTTCCCATTTCTCTATTTAATCCATCTGTTCAAATACAGACTTTTTTCCAATCTAGCTTCAGAGTTGCCAAATTTCTTCTTTATAAGTGATTTTGGCCCTTTTTTTTTTTTCCAAAGTCTCTTATTACATTTTGAAGGTTTTTGGGGCCGGCGTTTTCAAGTCATAAAAGAGGTAGATTTTATCTATTTTTCAGGGTCTGATTTAAAAAATATGATGGACTTTTTAGCATATTTTCATGGTCTAAAAGTCGGTTAAAAAATGTCGTTAAAAATTGCTAGAATAATATGAGGTCGCTTGTTTTGGAATCGGTTAGTCACTTGTTTTTTTCTGAAAATCTGGCAACACTAATCAAAATATAACGGCTGGATCTAGACATTGACCGTGAAAAAAGTAACTTTCTAAAAAAGCAGATGATTGTATTTACCTCAAAAGTGATTTGAAAATAGACAGTTTACAAGAATCTACTCCTTTTGAGCAATAATGTTATGTAAATATTTGCTAAATGTCTGCTAAAAGTTTTAAGTGCTTTAAAGTACTGCAGTTGTAAATACTTATACATGTATGTTTATGTATATGTATATTGTGTAAATATGCATATGTATATATGTGGGCGTGTATTCATCACTTTGTGCGACCAAAAGTTGTATACACACTCACTTTCTGGGACTTTTTGGGACAAAAGATATGATAAAAAAAAAAAAACCAATCATTAATGAGGACAAAAAAAAAAAAAAACAAAAAATAGCTATACACATACCTCTGTCTGAGAGACTCGCCCCCTTCCGCGTTCGACTTTGTGATGTGACACATACTCCTATAGAGCATCCATGAGTCAGTTCTCAGATATGATACCAGCTGGAAACTACTTTCAAATTAAAAGTCAAATTGAATCGGTTCAAGGCGGAATAGGATCTGTCCTTGAGGAATTTATAAACATAGGAACAACAGGCATCCTTAGACAACGTGTTTCCTAATATGGCTATTAGTCAGGAGGAGTCAGGAAGTGTCGATAGAAGCATTATTGTCGGTTAGTATGTTTCATGATTAAGTAGGATGTATGCATCTTTTTTTTTTTTTTTTTTTTTTTTTTTTTTTTTTTTTTTTTTTTTTTTTTCAAGCTTGTAAGTTTCTTGGAGAAAATAAAGAAGACTAATGATAAGATAGCACATGTTTAAGTATAAGTAGTAATAGGAGGTATAAGTTTAGCAATACCACTAAATTAGGTGTCCATGAAATGAATGTAAGTCAATGTAATGTCTCCATGACAGATGGAAACCCAACATGTGTGTGTGTATATATGTATGTATGTATGTATGTATGTATTTATGTAAGTATGTATGTATGTATGTATGTATGTACGTACACAGAAATGTAAATATATTTTTTTCTCTCTCTCTTCTTATTATTAATTGTTCAAATACATTTTAATAGATAAATTTACTGCATCTTTATTTTGAGCGGGCTTCCATGGTTACAAAATGGACCACTATCTTGCCCTAATTTATTACCTCATTTTGACAAGATTTTTTTAACTTAATCTTTCGTTTTATCATTATGAAATTTGTCTCAAACATTCTTCTGTACAACCGAAGCAAAACTAAAGAAGTACGATTAAAAAAAAAAAAAAAAAAAACTGCCCAAGCTGGGTGCAAAGCTAAACAAAGGCAACACAAGGGTAAAGAGTTATTGTAAGGGTAGTTGTAATGCAGGGTTGTGAATTTTATAGTCAATTTACAGTTTATTATGCAGAGCAGTGAAAAGGATAGCCAGTGATAAGTTAGTTGCTAATTTACATCCTACACTTTTGATTAAAAATATCACGTTTTCCAGCTACTTTAGATTCTGTACACCAGTACCTCTAGTTTGCATGTTGAGGATGGAGAAACCAGCTAAGCTTTGCATGTGAAGCAAATTTTTCCATCTACACATGAGTTTTGACAAAGATCTCGAGGTGTATTCCCAGCCATGATGTTCCAACGAGTTTGGAGGAAAGGTTAGTGTAGTTTACCTCAGTGGCAAAGCTGGAATGAGGAGCAGTCTGCTGAGGGAGCTGTTTAGAAGATTCCAGTTTGGACGAGGCATCTGAGACAATCCGCTCTTCGTCCAACCACAGGACCTGGAACAGAAGATATATGCGTTACTGAATACTACGGCAGCTGTTGATAAATGTTTCATGGGCTTGTCAGGTGTGATTTAGAACAATTTGCATCATTGGTGAGACAGAAATGGTGTGGTCAGCTTTACGCAAATGGAGCTCAGCCTGAGTGATTCTGAGAGAGGAAAAATTAGGGAGCAAAATCACTAAGTTAAACCTACTGAATATACGGTAGTTTAGTTTCAATATACTTGCCATTTGTTTAAAATCTACACTGGAAAAGTCGTGCAAAAAGCAAGAAATGTTCCATTCATGAGACATTACAAGATTCTCTAAGCTAATAATACCTAATATAGATGGAGAGCACACAAACTTAATATTTCTGAAATACTTTTTTGGTGTTGTTGTGATGCCTTAATGTGCAGTCACTAATAAAAATCACTAGAAATCACCTTAAAAGTCTCAAGTCAGTTCACCACCAGTTCAATTCGAGTCCAAGATCTTTGGTTTTAATATCCAGTCTTTTAAAGTTTTTTAATTACTGAATACATCTAACATTACTACAATGTCATAGATTTCTATAAAGGATTCCATTTAAATTACATCTCTGGTCACAAAAAAGAAGTAAGAAGTGACAAGTTGCAAGATTACACAATTTATTTTTGGAGGAAGAGTATCAATTCACTATATGACCAAGGCTCTAGTCCAAGTCAAGTCCCAAATCCAGCCCAGTGTCCAGAGAAAATGTATATTTAAAAAAAAAGACGTGAAAACATTCTTATTGTATGTTTTTGACATTTTGTTGTATAGCTACGTTTTATCTGGAGACTGTGTTGCCCAATTCACTGACATCAAGTCATCCTAAGACTTAGTCAAGTTTCAAGTCATAAAAAGAGTGACTTCATTCAATTGCAAGTCACAACTTGCAAGTCCACATCTCTGGACCAGACTAATCAATTTCTCATTTGTCACATGTACAGCAACAGCTAATTTGCAGCTAAACTATTCTCAGACATGGCCAATATTACGTCTTTCACCCGTAAGTGTTAAGACAAAACATGACTACACTCCTGTACTATATGTTTCTAATAAAATGAGACTGTGGATGAATTTGGAAGCAATTCAAATCATGTAATTTGAAGACATTTTAAATCAACCCAACGTATCGACCCAAAAATATTGGCAGCTGTTATCAGCATTTGTTTTTTCAAAAATGTAAGTAATCTTGTCCACTATCATCACAAATCAATTGTTTACTAAATAATTTAAAACAATGTCAATGCCACTAAAGCAATGCTAAAACCTTTTTGGCAAAACTAAATAATGTAAACATGGAGCTCATAATGGATAATCTTTCTCTCACCCGGAGCACAGAGTTGATGTAGATGCGACTGGCCGGTCCTGATTTGTCCAGCTGGAACCACTGATCCAGGCACAAGTTTGAGTTTGAGAGAAGCCGAGACAGAGGGATGGAGAGGCTGCCCAGGGTCTGCACACGGTCTGCATCCTTCACCTACGACACAACAAGATCCAGACAAGATAGTGCTTTTAGACAGAGACACAGGAGTTTACAGTAAGAAAGGAATGTAAGAAGTGTAAGAGAATTTATGTAATTTATCCTTCAATTGCATTTCTCAGTCTAACATTGGCTCACAGTAGTCACATTTAGACAATCTTGGAATACTGTGGAAAAGTCTGGCAAAATTCTGTCTAATCTGCTGTGTTGCGGCTGCTATAGTGTCTTTACACTTGCTATTTAACCTTCTCCTCAGGAAGCATATAAGGGAATTGAACACTCAAAGACCATACTACGCTGCAGAGGTGTGGCCAAGTCATTGTTTTGCAAGTATCAAGCAAGTCTCAAGTATACAGTAAGTCAAGTCCCAAGTCAGAACCTCTTACGTCCAAGTCAAGTCCCAAGTCAGAGCCCCCAATTAAGTCCAAGTTTAGTTTCAAGTCTTTTCAAATCTTAAATAAAACAAATACATGCTATATTTAAAAAAAGTATCCAATGTAGAACCGATTTCTTGTCACAAAAAAGAAACGAGAAGAGACATGTTTTAGTTTGTAAATGTAAAATTACAAAACTTATTTCTAAAGGGGAAGCATCAGGTCAACTCAAGTCACTGACGTTCAAGTTCAAGTCAAGTCTCAAGTCGTCAAAATAGTGACTCCTGTCCAAGTAAAGGCGTGTAAGTCCACACCTCTGTTGTACTGTACCAGTACCAGACTTTTCTTCCATCTTTTGGGACAAACTCCAGAGAGCATGGGACAGAAACTTGAACAAAACTGCTATACGTATATTTATTGGGAGGCGACAATGGGCCTGCAAACGGGTAGCCTCATTTGTAATTCTTCACTAATCAGTGCCTGCCAGTTCTTGTGTTCTCTGTTGCCAACGGCGGTGCTTAGATGATCTTAAAGGGGTCCTATTATGTAAAATGTATTATTTAAAGATGCTAAGCTTGTTATAATGTCATCCCTTCACCATTAGTTTACTCAAGTTATATTTGAATTGATTCATGCATGTTGAGTAATCGTGTATTGTTCTTCAGCTGCAGCTCAAGTGTTCTCACCTACCACCTATCCCCTCCCACTCACCTGTATTTACTTGTTATAATTCAAAAGATTAATACTCAAAGTGAGGCATATATGTTTCAATAGTCACTTCCCAACAATAATAATTAGTTATTTTAAAATTTGTTGCATATTACAGTTCAATTTAAAATGAAAAGGTGAGGCTTGTCAATAAAGCAGTTTCTATTTTCAAGCCGTTTTAAATCAATTTTGTGTTTTACAATGAACAAATAATACAATAGGTCTCTTTAAAAATGTGCTGTTTTTCTATATAGATTAAAAATAATGGTGGATCTATTGTATCATGCTACATAAAGCATTTATTACCTGGATGTCTATGTTCTGATTGCGTGGGTCTTGAATGAAGAAGGTGAACGCTTCCTCCCACTCTGGATTAACAGTGGTGTAACAGATCTACAAAAAATGTAAAACAAATGACTTATACTCATTTTATATCATAAATACAAATACATTTACTGTCCAAACCTTGCTCTCTCGTGTTATGTCCTGGACTGACAACTGCACCATCGGATTGGGCTCTTTGTTCCCCTTTTTTATCTAAAAAAACAAAACAAAATGCACACAATTAATTAAGTTACTTTCATAATTAACACAACTTAATTTCTTCTTGTGCCAGGAGGTTTACTGTGGGCGTTGCCATGACATTATGAGTAAACTGGCACAAACAGGAAGTAAAAATCAGCACAAACCAAACCACAGTGACAACGGTTTTCACTACAGATTTACACGTTCTCTTCTCTTATGAACTCAATGGAAACTTACCCAGTGCGATACATGATTCATAAAAATGTTCATTCATGCAGAGAAATAGAGACATTTGGGCGCTTAGAACTTAAAATTTAGGATTTCACTTTGTTATAATGGACCGAATGATATATTCTTTGATAGCAGGTTAATATTTTAGGCTTAAAAGTGTACTCTATGACATTTTAGGATGAAAAATAGATCTTGTCTCCATGAACATGTGCTTTGCTTAGGATATTGGACATTATGGTATTAACCCACCAATATCCATAGAAACAACCTGTGACACCAGCCATGCCAAGTAATAGATCTGTGAAGAGGCGAACCGGCTTGTTTTCATGTTTTTTTAATAGATTAAAAACATCTGTAATTGAATAAATAAAAAGACACATAGACAGAGTTTCTGCAGGGATGAAGAGGTAAATTTAAGACTTTTTAGGACTACAAAACATACAAATTAAGACCTGTTTGTGAGTCGTGACCTACAGTATTTCACAATGCTGCTTCTTTTCTATAGGCTTATTACGATGTACGTTTATATTTTGCTGCAATAATGAAAAAATTCAAATGAATTAACAAATAAACAAAACAAAAAAAACATTTTATAGCAACCGATCATTCAGTTTATTCTAAAAACCAAATAACAGACTCTAAATAGAATATATTATCAAGAATATGGTAGAGAATTTGCGATAAAGTTGCAGCAGTGTGAAATACTGAGGAAATATGATCTACTGTAAAATTTAAGACATGCAACGACAAATGTAAAAGCTTTTAAGGCCTTAAATACAAACCTTTGTATTTAAAACCTTTTTTAAGCCCCTGCAGAAACCCTGCATGTATGCCACTTAGTGGAACATTTGCAGCTCAAAGACACATCCATGGAAACAAGCAGGCTGTGAACCCCACCAGAGAGCTAATTCACCTTTAGGACAAACATCATACCTTACTAAAGTTTTCCCCGTTCATCCCAATCCCATTCACCAGAACCAAAAAAAAGGTTATAAAGCTCACATGACTGTCATATGTTTTCCGAAACCGGATTTTATTTCGAGTTCCATTTACTGGCTGTAAAAGAAACTACAGGGAAAAAAATAAATCTGCAATCAAAATCTAAAGCTTCAGAAATGCTCAAAACGAGTTTGGGTGATTTATGGACTTTAAACAATGCAGAGGATCTCAGAGATCTACTTATGACATCACAAATGTGGAACATTTAGAACAGTGTTTTCTGAGGCTCAGAGAGGAAAGAATGGTGTCTCACAGATAAAAGTCTGGCTGTGTTTTTGATGAGAACGCAATGTATGATAAGGAAAAACTAATAATTCAAAAAATATATACAAATACCGGTAGTTCGTGCATTAAGCATGTCATTTAACCACATCTTTTCTGGTTTTCTAGATCATAAAATTAAATGAATGATGTTTAAAATGTACTACAATGCATAATCTGTTCATAATGCAATGCCAACAACGGTATATTCACACTTGTTGTTGCCTAAATGTGGTTTCTGTATCTAAAACGTTCAATTTGAATCTTTCTGGGCTTTGCTGCAGAGCTAAAGTTAGAGCAGTGCCACATGTAGCTGGTATTTTCAACAGCTGCCCTCAAAGCGTCGACCACAGACAGGAAGTGATGTAGTTTGTGGAGGCTCAACACTGTTAATGTGTGTATATGTGTGTTGGTTTATTTGGATTGACATTAGCCAGTCGTCATCAATTTATTCATCAAATAAAAACACACAGTGAAGAAGCATAAAAGAATAAAATACTCATTCATTATCAATATAATTGGGATGTGTATGTATAGTTTTGTTTTAACAGTGTTTGTGATGATGTCATTGGGGGTGGAATATTCCTTATTTTAGCCAGAGAGAGAGAGAGAGACAGAGAGAGAGAGAGAAGAGAGACAGGGAGAGAGAGAGAGAGAGAGAGAGAGAGAGGAGAGAGAGGAGAGAGAGAGGGAGGTAGAGAGAGAGAGAGAGAGAGAGGAGAGAGAGGGAGGTAGAGAGACAGGGAGAGAGAGAGAGAGAGAGAGAAGAGAGAGAGAGAGAGTAAGAGAGACTGGGGGCAAAACCAGAAAAAGTAAAAGTGAGTGCAAGAGAAAGAGAGACAGCGAGGGAGAGAGCGATAAAGGTAGAGAGAAAAGAGTAACAAAGACAGAGGACAGGAAGAGAGGGGGAAGAGAGCAGAAAGAGCAGAAAAGAGAGAAAGATGGGACAAAGACAAAATGAGAGCGAGAGAGAGAGACAGGAGGGTGAAAAAGAGAAGGAAGATGGAAGAGAGAAAGAGATGAGGAGAGAGAAGAGAAAGAGAGGGTCAAAGTTATAAAAAGCAAGTGTAGGGAGAGAGAGAGTTAGAGAGAGAGAAAGGTAGAGATAAGGGAAAGAAAGACAGATAGAGAACTGACAGACCCCTTGTAGATAGTGAAAGAGAGAGAGATGACTCACGGGTAGAGCTTCAGCTTTGTCCAGATACACCACCAAGATGGCCGACGAGGGAGAGTGTGAGGGCTTACTGGAGGTGATGCTGCTGTTTCTGCTCAAACCTGGAACACAGATGCAGTTTCATTTAGTTCACATTTATATATATTATACAATACTTTATATGGTGTGTCTCTCCCTTTCTTTCTTTGTCTCTCTCTATCTTTACTTATCATTGTCTCTCTCTCCCTCTCTTTCTCCTCTCTCCCACTCTATCATGGCTTTTCTTTCTTCTTCTCTGTTACTCTCTCTCTGTCTTTGTCTCTCCCTCTAATTCTCTCTCTCTTTTTATCTTTGTCTCCCTTTCTTTCTGTGTTTGCTTTTCATAGTCTCTCTCTCTCTCACTTTGTTTCCTCTCGCTCTCTCTTTCTCTGTTTTTGCTCCTCTCTTTTTTCCTGTCTTCTTTTTCTCTCTCTCTTTGTTGAAACGGACAGTTATTATGACTAAAAGCCAAAATGACTAATATGTGCATTGTCTAGTATAAAAAGCTTATTTACTAGTTGCACATTGAGTGCAGGCACAATCGACTGAGTGTAAAAAGATATCCTGATTATTGATTATTAGAGACCACCCGATACTTGTGATTGGTATTTGCTTAATAATAATAAATTATGCAGTCAAAAAAGTCATTGATCTGTCCAATGTGGGAAAAATCTATACCAGACCTGCTCCAGTTGCTCAGTGTTGGGCAGAAGTTTGAGCCACTCCAGCCTGAAGTGGATCTTTCCTGATGGTGTGTCTTTAAGAGTGAACCACTGCAGGACAAAGAAGCAGAAATAAACAAACATATGACCAAAATTTGAAATAGGATTTATGAGCAGGCATCAGTGTACTCATTCTGTAAATCTAAAGGATTATGTTCCCCTGCCTAAGGAACAAAGTCACTGGGATAGGCTCCAGTCATCCGGCCGCGACCCCTAATGGGATTAACCGGTATAAAATGAATGAATGACTGAGAAATAAATTAGTTGCTTAAACTGGCTAGCTAGGTTAACTAAAATCAATAATATAAATGATTCATAGCCCTGTAGATTTGTGTTTTTGTCAACAACATTGACATTTGGATTATGAAGCAAAACCTGGGGATCACATGATTGCAAGGTACAATTTTACAAATATTACACTGTATTTAATTGACTTAATAGGTGACAATTGAAGCTTAAAGCAATATAATGTTATATTACACGCAAAGCAATTTCCTCGAAGACAGAAGGTGAATCCTGCTTTAGGAAAGATATGTCATTTATATTCTGCAAAAGACATTATTTTTTCCTTACATCATCAACAGCTATGGATTTCTTCACAATCCCCAGATCCAGCTTGGTTCTAGAAAGACAAACAATTGTTGTTAAAGTTGTAGAAATTTAAAATATAACCATATTTTACAGGTAATATAATTTGAAAATGAATCAAATGTAATGTGAATGTACAAGCACATGAATGATTGAAACACATTACCTTCCCAAAAAGTCATCCTGATCCGTATCTTTGTCATAAACTTCCACCTCCAGCTCCTGACCAGGCACTTCATGCACAATCACCTGACGCACACAGACACACAAACATACAAACAAACGCACACATGACACACTGTGGTGATCAAAAACAATGTTTGAAACACCTAATATATAAACAACACATTAATGGCCACATGAACAAGCAGGATTTACAAATATGAAGAATATGTCAAATGATGCATGATATGACAAAATGTAATTCTATATTCTGACAGTTTCACAGTTAAAACAAGCTAAATTAGTCCTTGTATTCTTATTTCTTACAGAACCTATGCCTTTTTGACCCTCCTGTTCTTTCTGGGGACATTCTGACCCGAACATTATTGATCTCTTACGGTGGTATAACATTAGCCTGATGCATCAGCCGGATTCATTTCACTTTGTGGAAACCGTCTGACATCGCATCACTGGGGTTTGTTCGCTTCACAGGACGTTTTAGATTTCACTAGTCACTGCTTTTTGGTAGTAAATTTGCAAATTAAAAGGTACAATATACAATTTTAAGTTAATATTTGACACAAGGTCAAAGGAGGAGAACATATAAAGTCTGCTATCTCAACTTGGGTTGGGTTCTTCTGATCCCTGATTGGACGATCGTACTTCCTGCTTTTTGGAAACCGCCTGCAGTCCAGCAATACCTGACCTGGTAGCTGGAGTGAAATGAAAATGAGTGAAGGCACTGGCTAGTATAACATAGTATTTAGCCAAATTTTTGTGTTCACTTTTTAGTTTACTTTTCAGTTTAGATTCTCTACTCAGATATTTATTTATTTTGTTGAAATTTTAGTAATTTGTGCAAAAAATACATTTAGTCGTTTTGTTTGTTTGTTTGTTTGTTTAAAAAAAGGGAAAAATAAAAACACTAATGAAGGTCAAAGTCACATTTATGAATATTTTGCCAAGTCAAGTTAGCCCCTATAATTGTGCTTACATCATCCCAGGGTCAAAATGACTTGAGATTGAGAGAACAGATGAAGCTTTTTCATTTTAGAAACAGTTATTTATTATGCATTTTCTAGTTTTGTAGTGAAATTTGTTTTATTAAAAAATTTGAAACGGGGTAAAGATGATCCAAAGACAACAGAATTGTAAACAATTACAAGAGGCAACGCTGATTACATGATAAACATTTTGACAAAACTTTATAAGTATATTTTGCATCTTTCTTCAATTATTGAAACAAACTTGAAGAAGAATAAATTAGTACTAACATCAGTCTAGTTTATTGTGACTCAAATGTGTTTTACTTTGAACTTACCTCGTAGATCTCGTCCCATTTGGGAGAGTCAGTGTTGTCGATGTGTTTGGAGGTGAACGTCTGTGGTCCCACTCTCAGGATGGCGTAAGGATCAGACAGACCGGCCATGACGCCTTTCACGTAATTATCTTTAGCCACCAGATTCTGTGCCTCGATCAGATGGATGCGCACCACCCCCTAATGAAGAAACAAATAAAGTATGGTTTTTAATCCAAACATAGGCTCAAAACCTCCAGGCAAAGAGCTAAAGGAAATACAGAAAATTTACAGACTTAGGGCTGTAACGATTATTGTAGATAGCGTTTTTTCATTCTTTTAAGTTAAAACTTTTCCTCTTGTGCATTTAGATTTTTAATATTATGAACTCCCAAAAGAAATTGCGTATTCTCTTTTCACTTTTAACAATGCCACTGTCTTTGCTATCGAGCACTGTTATTTAACTTAATTTTTCAAAGAGCCATGACATCTAGACAGAGCAGTTGCATGACACGTGACTACTTTGGCAAAAAATAGGGTTGCACTGCAAAAAAGTTAAAGTTCCTTGATTCTAGGATTTAAATCTAATTTCAAGCATTTTGACAAATTTAACCTCGATTTATTGTAGAGACATGGAGCTGATTCGAGCTGATTTCAAGACATTGCTTCTTATTTCAAGCCAAATGATTTGCCAATGGGTTAAGTAAACTGTTCTTACCCCATTGGCAAATATTTGTTCTTGTTTTAGGCCAAATTTCCTTTTAACCAGCTAAAAATGTGAACCAGTGAAATATTCTACATGACATAAGCAAATAAATCTTATCCAGTTAAAACAGCTCAAAACTGGATTCAATTTCTGATTCCAAGATTTTTTAACCAAGTCTAGATATATAGTTTTTGCAGTGAGACTTAATATCCACTTTACAAGAGCTGTTTCAGTAACTTCAGTAATTAACTACTGCTACAGCCTCTGTTAGATTTTTGTTGCTTTACAAAATTTTTAAACCTGCACTTAACAAAATTGTGCAGGTTAAGTGCAAGACTTAGAAAGAGCTTAAAACAAATGTCCCCTGTACACAGATCTCAGTGCAGTGCCAGTGGAGTTGCGCGATTGTGCAAAAAAAAATCTGTATTGAGTCTATTTTTCTCAGAGGTCGCAGCAGTTTGATGCGACTTTCAAGTCATAATTTGAGCATTCTCACAAGAATCCATGTGAATCCGCATCTTTGGGCAAATACAGATTGCAGTGGACTGAAGCTGGTGTACAAGGCACTTCTCAAGAAACTCGCACGTATCTCAAACCAAACTCACCTCACAGTCAGTACGAGAGGCGTAAATATGGGCCAAATCAGTTCTGAAGAAAATTGCTCCATGAAAAAATAGAACCAAATTGACAAGCAAGAGAAAATATATATTTTCAATCATGTCAATCAAAGTTTGTTGTTTAAAATCCTACATGGTCTGGGCCCACATCCACTTTCAAGCTTCAGATACGAGTTCTTAATCTGAATGTAGATATAGTTATTAAAATTGTAGGAGTAACTGTGGTTAATTCAGCCTTTACCCTGGGCAGAGGAGAGCGCAGCTGGGCCACGTGGAGCCCAGGGACCAGAGGAACCACCAGACGATTGGGCAGGACCAGGAACGAGGCGATGGCGTCCATGATCATACTGTCCGACATCACACTGACACACAGAAAGAACACAACCCATAGGATATACAGTAAAAAAATATAAAGAAAAAAACAGATTGAGAAGTTAAGGCTGCAACCATAGCAATTTCTAGACGCTCAGTCTAGCAAACTCAGCTACTCCAAACTACTCCAAGATCTGTACGCCTCCAAGACTTGAGCTGTTGTGATACTTACTAAGCTTTCATTCCTTCTGGACATGGACTATTTAAACTACTCTTCTAATGCAAGAAGCCATTATGTCATTGCTAAAATACCTGACATTTTATTGTAAATGAGCAAACTTTCTCTATATTGTTAATGCAGCATTTTGTGACTTCTGCTTAATTTCTGAAACTAATAATTCAGTTTTTTTTAGTTCCTCTTCAGAACCTAATACAGCACTCTGATTGGCTGAGCTTAGGTGGTCTACTCTATTTTCACTTTGCTGTCTGCAAAAAGTGGTTTTCAAGCCGTAACTGCAGCCAAAAATGATATTACCATGAACTGAAGTAAGTATTTAAGTTTTGCAACATAAAAATCAGGTATCACAAGTCTCTGACTTCTCCTAAATGTGGTCAATGTGGTTGCCCCGATTGACATCTTCTGGTTTTAATCATAGCTTGTGTTTTTGCAACTTAATAGTGGCTAAAACGGTTTGGGGATGCTCTTCCAATAAAATTCCAATAGTTCTCACAATTTTCTGTAATCTTGTCTATTTAAGAAGTATTTTTAAATAATTATTCCAGTAGGTTATACACTGTGAGCCTTATTTATCAAGAATATGCTCAGGGACAACATAGATTAAGGGGAGCAAAAAGCCAGCACATTTGTGTCTCAGAAAGACACAAAAAGGGCATTTGAGGTGATGCATACGGTTTTTGTAATGTTATTCATGCATCTTCCAATGGTTAATTAAGTGTAATGTGAACACAAATTTATGTATTTTTTTGTTTCAGTTTATATTCACAATATAGCGCCTGGTTTGATAAATAAAGCTCTATTCACCTCATTCTTCCCCGCCCACTTTTCTTGGTAGTAAACTTCCTGTTAAGCTGCAATTAGCTTGTAGAATACATTTGTTGAGTTTCTTTTATCTGTCGTTATATCTGTTTGAAATTGCCTTGTAAGACAGAAAAGCAAACATGTTAGCTACCTTAACAGGGCTAAAATGGAAGTGCAAAGACAAGAAAGTGGGCGGGGAAGAATAAGGTGAATATATTTGTTCTGCTTAGTCATAAGCTGTGAAACAAGATACTTCACATTCTTGTACATTGATGAATATTAATTGCAAATACTGTTTTTGTTATGTGTCTTACAGTAAATGGAAAATACGTCAGGATGAAAAGAATTTGATGAAGTATATGGGTAGATATCGTTTATACCTTACAAGGGGAAAGTCAATATGTGGCCAAAGCTCTTTGTAAAAATAGCTAATCAAAGGGGTTTCTGCATGACTCACTTTAATCCAGGAATATCCAACAAATTCGTCAGTCCGGTCCAGTTTATGTCCAATTTCTGTGAAGAGATAAGAACCGAGAAAGTGCCTCTCAGCAAATCAATCAAGTCTGACAGGAAAATCCATTTAAATGTATTGAACAAGGAAATTCTATCTGATCTGGTTACTTTGCAAAAACAGTGGTGGAAAAAGCCACAAAATGGAGGACACTTGAAACTCACAGGTCTCTGGATGAAAAACATCGAGACAGCTCCGACAATGGGCACGTCTCCAATCAGCGGCTCCAGAATCACCCTCATCATCCCGTGGAGCTAAAAAAAATGTAAATAGAAAATAATACACTTAGACTGGAATGAATATGAACAACTATGAAGATGCATATAAGACATGGATCTAGATTCCACATTACATACTATTATTACTATATTCTATGCATTATTTTCTGCTACGTTCTGTTCTGTACAAGCACATTTTAAGCATCAGCTGGTTTCCTGAGACCCGCATCTATATAGATTAGGAAACAATTTGTTTTCTTATGACTTATCATCTGCGACGTATAAACATTTATGTATGAAGTTTGGGTCAGAGTTATTGCTCATATGTTCAGGCCATGTCATCGTCCCAGGAAAGGTGCTTTCTTGTTATAATACAGAATGGCGGAAAGTAAAAATTAGGGATATACAGAGACTTATATTTGTATTATGACAAAGATTAGTAAAGTTGACTGTAGTAACAACCAGCCCTTCCACAATACCAATGTGGCCCTTTGTCAAAATGAGTTCGACACCCCTGCCTGGACTATGCGATGATTACATATGCATTTTCTGCACATTTGAATCAGGAGTGTGGAGTGTATTTAATGTCAGCCAACATACAAAAGATATGTAAGTCCTGATAACACAAGAAAAAATGTCCGAATATACATCATCAAGACCAAACCACGCTCCCAAAGCCCCAAAGCCCCATGTGTGCTTCTGTACAGTTAATATGGTGCACCACAACAGCTGACCAACAGCCGGAGGAGACTGTGAGTCACCAAGATAGATAACAGACACTGTTAAAAAGATTACTCGAACACTGGCTAGAGGGAGTCCGAGGCGAGCAAAAGAGTCAGTGCATCAAGCCAGAGAATAAGTCTGCTGTTTCTCAAGCTGTGGTTCTCAGTTCACCACCTCATTGTGTTCTATCCTGCTTGTTCAATAAACATATGGTGAAGAATTGATCCCAGCTTCTGCGACTTTTCTACACCCAAAGGTCAACAGTAGAAATAGATCGACATATCAGCTGGCCGATATTTTGTGGCAGATTTTTTATTTTGGGCGTAATAGCCATATCAGCTATGGGCCTTGTTTTGGCCGATATTTGATCTGGCTGGTGTTTGGACAGTTTTCTGCACAAAGCCTCACTCACAGTGACCAGCTGAACTCCCAGTTAGTTTTGGAAAAAATTGTAAGACTTGTTTTATCTCTCTCCATTCCTAAGTCTGCAGCCTTGAGTTGATCATTAACATGTCTTTAAAAAAAAGTTCTATTCTTGTTCTATAACTACAGCACAAGCCTTTTATATGTTCTTGTTAGTTTATCATTATGAACTGCAGAGAGATCGAGACTGTAGTGGTATGTAGTGTAATGATACAAACACTTTGTCACTGTGTGTTAAAAAGCAGACCTTTCTTGAATTGCTCTTTAAAATTTTTCTGTTTTTTTTTTTGTTTAAAATTTTTTTTTTTTTTTTTTTTTAAACAATGAGACAACATAATAGCTTAGATTGACTTTTTTTTTGGTTATTCTATCTCATCCCAGCTCTGTTTTTAAAAAACGTAAACAAGAACATTGGCCTTGAATATCAGCTGACAAAATGGGTCAATATTTCGGTATTGGTAAAAAGAAAAACTCATTTTGGTCAGTCTCTATTTAACAATACTAGTAAACAATAAGTAAACCAGACTTACCTGTATTCCTTTAACTCCAGCTTTGCAGAAGTACCTCTTCACCTCAACATTGATCTCAACATTACCAACATAGCTGCAGAAAAAACATTTTAATAAATGATTAGGCATTTCTCACAGACTCGAAGCGCCTGATGACTTGCATTTCTCACAGACTCACCTGATGTACAGATCAAGCAGGACTTGGCCTTTGTCGTTCTCAGTGTGAGCTTTGATGCCCACAACCTTCATGGCCTAAAATCAATAACATTTAGTTTTAAAAAGCGGAAGTGAGGAGGGCTTTTAGTGTTTGTAAACAACACGATCATGTGACCACAAGCAAGGAGAGTGAAGCTAAACAGACCATAATGTGACATCATTCAATAAGAGAGCCTATGCAACAGCTGTTTTCACACTATCAACAAGTGAACAAACTATTTTAAATAGTTTTTTTATGTTAAGTTTATTTTAAATGAAGTTAAGCAAAAGCAACGAACAATATCGTGTGTATTAAATTGATCTGAATTCCATAAGAATAGTCAGTTATAAAGGAGTGCCACAAGGATCAGTACTAGGGCCCATTTTATTTTATTTTTTTTGTTATATATTTGCTTCTTTACTGTTGTAGCATTGATGTATGCTGTATGTGCCGCTTTAGTTAGTGGTCATTGAGATCAGAGAGAAGACATATTTTGACATTGACAACCTCAGTATGCTGTAATAATCTATACCATATGCTGCGTAGTTCTTTGTATTTTGCTTATTTTAACAAACAAACAAAAAGTATCTAAAACAGCTTAGAAACAATAACAGGTCCCTTGACCTTCTATTTGAAACGGCAACTCATCATTTTAAAATTTACCAGATTTTTATGTCGGAACAAGTCTACATGAACATTTTGAAACCTCTATGTTTTACTCTGAATCTTTGAATCTTTGAGAAATCACAAGTAACGCAACGTAAGGTAAGGTACACTTTATTGTCCCCGTAGGGAAATTTGTCCTCTGCATTTGACCCATCCTTCAATGCCTCTGGGGCATCTCCTCAGGAGCAGTGATCGCCACAGTGCAGCGCTCGGGGACCCATCTGCAGATGTTCTTGCTAGGCTTGGTCAGGACTACCGTAGCTGGAGGATATTACCCTAACGTGCATGTTATTGGTTGGTGGGGGAGTGCCCGGAGAAAACCCACCCAGACACGGGGAGAAACATGCAAACTCCACACAGAAAGGCCCGGCCCGTGCGGGAATCGAACCCGCGACCTTCTTGCTGTGAGGCAACAGCGCTAACCGCTCAGCCACCGTGCCGCCTAGTAAAGTGGGCAGGGGACTAGCCAGCCCCTCCTACATTCTGTTTGAATGCAGAAGGGTCTGAAACCGAAGACAGAGCCAACGATTTCGTCGTCCAAGATCCAATCACCCCTGACCTCCACTCCGCAATTTCAAAACATTTTTTCGAACCGTTTTAAAACATTCAAGATGGCAGACAGTGTAGATAGATCTTTTTTTTTTTTTTGGCTCTAGCTTCAGTTTTGAACAATTAGGAACTTATCACTTAAACTGGAGCAGCAAACCGTGTTGAGAGCCTTCACACAGGTCAATGCTCCATTGAGAAAATCCTTGCGCTACATATTTACAACAACATCCGGTTTAGCGTGTCGCTGTTTTGGTGGAATTTCCGTGTTTTCTGTGATTGTTTGACTCCGCACTCGGAAAGCCCGTTCCCGAAATTGAACCCTGGCACTCTAATCCCAGACCCTCGCGTCTTTGTAAAGTGTGTGTCAAAGTGTGTAGGGACTGACTGGTCAAGGCAAGGTGACAGGTGAAAGCAAGAGATTTCTGAGCACTCGAGCATCAGCAGTAGGACAATGGAGCTCAACAGTGACCGCCCATTTCCTGGTTCAACAAGTACGACCTCCCATGTTAAATCTCTATTGGGGTTTCAGAAAAAATTATATGAAATGTTTGATAACTTTGACAGCTCTGTGGTGAGTCAAGAGCATAAGATCTACATTTTTGTTTAAAATCCATTTCTGCAACTTTATAAACTACAAAGTTATTAAGATGTTTTGCAGAATTTTTTTAGACTGAAAACAACCGCGCTGTGGATCTGAATTAGCACATAGCTGGTTAGCCCGGAATATATCTTTAAACTCTTATTATTTGAATTTTTCGAAAAGCCTATGGCACTTTACTTCCTACAAAATTGCTTAAACATGCAGGAATTACTTTGGGTAAGCAAATGATAAGAGAACACTGTCATATCATAGTTAGAGAGTCAGAAAAGTGGATTTTATATATATCCTCCTTAAGTGACTGTTATTCACTTTTGCACCTGTCCCATTACATTGACGTGCGTTGCTATATCATTTGAAAGTATGAATAAAAGCATGTCACCTTGTTTCCCATGTCGACTTTAGTGAAGCTGAGAGTTTGGAGGTGACCGCTGGAAGCTCTGATGGACGGAGCGATGGTTTCCACTAAAAGTTTCTCCAGATACTGTCCCACGAAAGGCCACACCTGCTGCAGCACCTGGAAAAAACACAGACACAGATGCATTTTATAATACAGCAAAGGGAAATGATGCGAAGGAAAGTGCTTGAGTCACAAACAGCAATCAGATTCAGATAAGTGCTCTTAAGAGTCCAGACTTTATAATGTTAAGTTAGTGCATGTGATATAAAGGATGTATTCTTGAGCATAGAGTTATTTTACAGCACTAGTTTATGGGTTTTCAGTGTTTTAGTTTTGAGGTAGGTGAGTATTTATTGAAACAATTTGATAATATTGTGTAAATATTTCTTTGTTAAGACATTGTAACTGAAAAATTTGTTTTACACTAAAGTTATATGATCAGTACACCAATCCAAGACTGGGATATATCAGCGACAATCTATGAAATTTTGCTGCATCAGATATCGGCCCCATACTTTTGTTTCAGCCGATATCCTGGTGGTGCATCTATTTAGCTATAACAACAGTGTTTTCTGGCTGATGTTTGCTTAAAAGTGTCATAAAATAAGTTTCACAAAAGGCAAGGTATAAGTGCAAATTATTTTGCACAAGAAAAAACAGCTACACAACATTATGACCCATTTTATACTGGGTTTACTGTGTTGAAGAGAAAAAAAGCAGCACAATGTGAACATGTGAACTTTCAAGTAAAGGCAGAAATGTGTTGTTTAAGTAAATGTTTCATTTGACTCTTCGTTGACCATGCATTGCATTAGTTTGACTTTTATACACAACAATAATGCTTAGAAGCATATAGTGAAACAAAACTGGCCAGTTTCACTTGTCATGATGTCACTAGGCAAGTTCTGGTTTGCATCTAAAGTACAGATGGCTAAATAGTTGTCACTAAATGAATAGTTATTATTTGTTCATTATTAGTAAACACTATCTAATCATTTAGTAATGATAAGATAATGTTATCTTAAAAACATACAAACATTTGCAAATGATTTGTGTCTGTTCGTTATAATAAAGTGTTACTAGAAAAAAGTTATTTTCAGTTCCTTCACTGGTTTCACTCAGGTATCAGCAGATATTTAAAGAAAAAAATATCAGAACTGTAATTTGAGCAGAAGAAGCTCGATCAGTCAAAAATGAGTTTGCAGTTTTCTGAAACCAAGGAAGTGTGTTTGGTATTGTTTTGGCCGTTACTCAACTCGGGGTGACAAGCATGATTCTCAGAAAGCTCTGGCTAAGTGAACAAAACATGGGACTGCTGTACACAATACTGACTATAAAAACGTGTCACTATAAGCTAAATATATATTGTGTGCATTTTTTCTTTGCATTACTGTTGAAGGGAACTTTGTATACAACAGGACGGAAACTGAAGGGAGCTTAAATATTTACATTTGTCACTTTCCTTTGGTAAAGCAACAACATCTCTAATTCCTCAAGCAGGTTGTGAAAAGCAAAGTTGAAGCTACATTTTTAACATAATTGTGAAATAAAATGTTTAATCAATGACTCCATATCTTGTCTGACTGTCCAGTAAAAGAGATGATGACTTCTTGCTCCCAGAAAAGGTCAGACAAAGATCTATAATAGTATAATTAGAGGAAAATTAGTGTAATTCTCAGGAAGTGATATGAGCAGAATGAAGAGGAGTATTTCACAAGAATGAAACCAGCTTTCCCAAGACATTTTACCACAGAAATGTGCTCATTATCTGTTTGATTTATGGACCCAACATCAACCCTTCCAGCTTAACACTGTAAATAAGGATTTGTTGCAAGTTGCATTTTTAATCGGGAAATTGTGATATAATTTGTAGTTCTTTTATTGTTAATTTTTAAAATTTGACTGTTAAAATGCAAATGCAATCATTCTATCTGGGGCAACTAATACTATTTTTAGGTCAGGTAATCAAGAATTTTTCATATTTAAAAATTAGGTATGCAGCAATAATATTGAAAAAACAGAATCTAGGGATGCACCGATCCAGTTTTTTTAGTTCCGATACCAAATCTGATACATTGTCTTTTAGTATCTACCGATACCCGATATCAACCAATACCAATGTTTTTTTGTTTTTTTTTATATACACCGAGGCTGTGTCCTTTGGTAAGCTGGTATGGCCAATGGGTACATGGGTAAATACCAATGTAAGGACTGAAATAGCTTTTTTTTTCTTATCATCATATCACATAAAACATTTTGTCATATAGTGATATATAACTGTTATTTATAGTGCAAGCCACAACTTAACAACTTAATTTGAATAACTATGGTATCAAATAAACCGATATCAGAGATCGAAATACTCCGATATCTGATTCCAGTATCGGATCGGTGCATCCCTGAAAGAATCCGTCTGCTTTGTTCATGCAGTCACTGACTTACACATACACTCTGTAGTTGTATACAGTAATACACACAATAATACAATAATAGCCACAATGTTTAAAGAAACAAAACGTGAAATTGTGCCTGAGACCTGACAGAATGTGCATTATTATGTTGCGTTAACTACACTAAATCTGAATATTTACTGTTTAAATGTTCATTAAAAAAAACACACACACACACACACACACACACAAATTCCTGTGGCTTAAAAAAAAAAGTTAATATAGAAAAACTAACAAAATTGAAAATCATGGCTACAAAATCCAAAATTTAATTGAATTGTGACTTAAGTGAATCGTCCCTTGCCTAGTATATTTTTTACCCACAAATGTTTTTTTTTTTTTTTTTAATGTGCACACTAAAGATAACAAATCTGATTACAACAACACTAAAACACAAAATCTCTTTTGCAGGTTCTTGCATGATTCCACTGAAACAGACCTAAAGAGAAAGTTTTTCTTTGGAACATTCTTAATGAAGAGTGTTGTGTTTTATGCCAGATGTGAAAAAATATAGCCGATGGAACAATTTTTCTATGAAACAAGCAGGAACAGGTCCTCCTCCAGGGCATGCAACAAGAGTCAATTCAAATTCAGAGGAAATGCAGGGGGATTGTTTAAGAAATAAATAAAACTGTGACTCTGAGGTGCACAAAGAGGCTACTGTTAAAACTACTGAGGAACCAACACCTTCCATGTGGCTCTGACTCATATTTACACAACATTCTCGTGTAAAATGACCTTTTCTTTCCATTTTGTTGCATGCCTCCTGTTGCCTGTATATGGACTGGACCTGCACTGCTTTGGCTTGGCTGGGAAAAGCTAATTGTGTTTCGTGGTTTAGCTTTGACATAGCACTGGAGTGAGTCACCGGCAGCAAGCTACTGACAAAAAGAAAAAAATAACCTTGTATAAAAACTCCTGATCTAGTCACAGCTCTATCACGTCTTTGTTTTAGGTTCAGCAGATCTCATGACGATCTTGTAATAGCCTGAATACTTGTGCATGAAAACATTTGTTCTCTCTGGTGTCTGTGGGCTCAAATGGCACAAGGGGGAGGTGCGCTGACAATGGAGCAGTTTTATTTAGTTTGAGGGGCGAACACGCTGAGCCCGCCCCCTTCCTGTGTGCTAGTCCGCAATGAAATGGAAAAGTTGAGTGGGATTCCTGCAGCAGAGATCAGACACAGAGGCTATGGCTGCACTGCAAAACAAGGGGCAGATCTACAATTGATCAAATTAATTAACTCTAGTTTTTAGTGCTCAGCAACAGCAATGAATGATAAGTTAACTCTTTTTCCTTGTCAGTAAAAGCATTTGTTTTGGCTGGAACAAGGTGATTGATTCATTATTTCAATAATGGCCAGCTAATTAAGTAATCAAATAAGCACTGGCATTTGTTTTGTTTTTGTATCTCTTTCTGAAAACAATTATTCTTCCTGGAATCATATTTCCGTGCAGGTTGGAACTTGCGCGGGTCCTGCATGACACAGACTCCAAAAGCCAGACAAATGCTAAGAGAACGTGTTTTAAAGGTTGTTGTATCTTTTAGGAAAATATGCAATTACATTATGCACGATGGCAAAGACGCTTGTACCAGATTCTAGATTTACATTTCCCTGCCAATGACGAAAATATCCGTCACTGAGCGGCTAACAGTAACCTTCCAATGATGCACATGCTTACTTAGCCTGCAGTCAAAAACATGAAGCAGCTTCACAGATTCACCACCAAAGAGAAGTCTGTAGTTTGAGCACAAAGACCCATAGGAGGTCACACGACCGGAAAATACATGTGCTCTCTGTTGTTGACACTATGGAGCCTAGTCGGCTGTGTTTTACATGATCAGCTGCTTCTAAAGGGCCAGTTTTATTTTCAAACAGATTACAGGCAAAACATATTGGACTAAATACATTGTTGAGTAAGTTTAGAGCAGATATTTGATCTTTAAAATGAAGAAAATCATGATCCTACTGGACTAGGACTCTGAGGAGAAGGGCAAATGCAGCGAGTCTCGAGGAAAAAAACTTCCTCTTCTGTGAGCAATCCAAACGTGGTCAGAGTTAGATAAACTACTGGATTTCTTTATGTTTGTGGGGCTAAATATAATCTAATATAATCTAATAATCTAATATAATATAATCAGAAAGTAGAAAACAAAGAATTTCAAATGCCTCTAAAAAGAAAACGGATTAATGTAAAATAACACTTCTTTTTTAAAATAAAAGTAGACACGTATAGGTCTTATTTAATGTACATGTCATGTTAAAATTAGCAAAAAGTAAATAAAATATTAATGAAATTAAGACTCTTAAGATTGCCATTTTAGCACTATTGCTCAAAGTGAATTAAATCCAGACTCTGACACTTTTTTTTTTTTTTTTAAGTTGGGTATCCAAACTGTAGCTCAGAAGTTACCAGTAACTTTCCATCCTAAACCACAAAGGGAAATCTGATACAGAATATTTCAGATTTGATTCATCACTTGCTTCTCACTGAAGTAAAACTGCATTTTAGAAGCCAGTACCTTAATGCACCAATGAATAAATAGTGGTTTATAAAATGCATCTAAGTCTACAGTCCATGATGTCACTGTTACTGACTTTATTTTATGTGGCTAAGAAATTGGCAAAAGACTAAGATAAGATAAGATCAACTTTATTGTCCCATGAGGGACATTTTTTCTTAGGCATATAGTTTCACTTTGTGTCTACTTAAAAAAAATAATAATAATAAATATATATATATATATATATATATATATATATATTATATATATATATATATATATAATATATATATATATATATATATATAATATATATATATATATATATATATATATATATATATATACATTTATAGTAATAAGAAAATAAATATGCTTTTGAGACAAAAAAGGAGGCTTGAACTAAAAAAATATTTTATATAGATGTTTTTGATGGACCAAAAAACATAAGAATGTGTGTCTTTACTCTGTGCAGGTCTGCAACTACAAAATTTACTATTTTGAGGTTACGAAGAGTTTCCTTCACTTGTTTTAATGCAATAACTTTAGCTACAATATTTCACAGACTTTCACAAAACTAATCTATAGGCTGTCTATAAAGAATGCTCCAAAGTATTGTTTTAGCTTCCTATTTCAATTGAATTATACACATCATTTTCACTGTGTCACTTTGAACAAAATTATCCCAGAACCAGTCTGTATCTAACTCAAACCTTCTCATATTGTGATTACATTCATTTCTATTCTTTGTTTTGCGGTGTGTGGTCCAAAGGGGGCGTGGTCAAGTGCAGAGGAAAAGACAGCACGCTAAAGGCTAACGCTAGCACCAAAGTGTCAGTCAGCACAACAGCTGAGCCAGCGCACAAATGGACAAGTGCTGAGAGGGCCGTGATACAAACTGAAAAGACTGAAACAAAATGTACCTTGTTGAGCCACTCGACCTTCTCCACGTCTGGAAAATTCACCTAAACAGAGAGAGAAAAAAACAGAATGGAAACACAATTAAAGTGAATGCCAGGATAAGGAAGTGAAGTAACAGAACAAGGCTTAACTTTGAAGATTCAAGGACAGAAGAAGCATTGTGTGAACAAACTGAGCAGCTAATTAAATTAACACAAAGCATAATGTTTCTTTAATCTTTTAAAACAACATGTGCTATAATGAGACTTTCTTCATTGATGTAGCTTCTTATAATTATAAATCGCAAGTGTTAACATGACATAATACTCTTTACAGCAGGCCTATTCAACTTAAGGCCTAGGTGCCAAATCGGCCGTCCAAAATCTGATCCGGTCCCCATTCACTTTCCTAAGATTAAAAAAAAAAAAAAAAAATCAAGATAAAATCAATACACATTAAGAAAACTCAGAACTAAATCTGCAAAGAAGACAAATTACTTTAAGATTGTCACTTTGTACAGTGTGCAGTCTTGATTTAATTTAAATTCTGCTTTAGATCCCCGTTAGTTCTGGTTTAGATCTGGTTTAATGTTGAGCCTTTATTATGCTGTTTAATGATGATTTGGACATTTTGTAGAGCGATAAAAATACAATACAGCATTAATTATCATCACTATCTAGTCTGGGTGTATATTTGGTGCTACAAAAGCATTGACGTGTTGTACAACTACCCAACCCCGAAGCCATGGTCCTCCGTAAAAACTGGTCCTCTAAAAAACTAAGTAGAATAGCCCGGCTCTACAGGGAAATAATATTTAATACAGATTATGTGCAGCTAAAATTAATACGATTAACATGGTTTTTAGCTGTAATAGAAAAGGTTTAAGTGTTTGGCCACTAACAGAAACCACCAGACTCATAATTTGTGATAATATTTCATGGCACTAACAGCACCACCCATCATGTAGGACAAAACCAAAACATGTGTAAATGCAGATGTAGCGTTTCTCTCAGGATGAACTATCAAAGAGCCTTGTTTGGGTTGAGCCTGATCATTGATTTATGTTTTCTGGGAGCACGAGCAGAGCTACTGTAAACCACAGGGGTTCAGACTGGAGACTTAGAAATGCACTGTCATGATCCCAGAATAGCCTTCATCTAAAATGATGAAAGAATGTCAGCAGACTCAGGATAACAGCAGTAATAGACAAACATTACAAAATGTGCAGGTCACAACTAGACTGAGTATAAATGGGATTTTTGAAGCGACACAATACAGTATTGAGTTACTTAATTGCTATGGACATAGAAATGTAGTTGTACCTTGTAATTATGGGCCTACACAGTAATAGCAGCAACTAATAAATGCATTTGTTTGGCAGATTTTTCAATGACAAATCATAACAAAGAATCTTCATAAACTATTTATGTAATCATTGCTTTAAGTGGGCAAAAAGAAATGCTCTCTCGTTTTCATTTAAAATCTCATAACATTTAAAATACTGACATTTATTTATATTAAGTGGAATTAAGTGATGCACCAATCCAGCCGCAACAATAGTTAAATAAAATTATCCAAGGCAAAACATGTGTTATACAAATTAGGATTATCTTGCTTGATCAAATAATCTGATCAAGTCACTTTCTGCATTCTGGTGCATTTCAGATTCTATACTGATAGGGAAAAAGTCAACAACTTCCAAAATAACTATGTACATTCTTAAAAAGCTTAGACTGCCGAGATGAGATTGGCCAAGATGAGAATATTCATCACATTTTGTAATTTCTTGAAGTATTGCATGTTATTTTTAGAGACTGGAGGCTGTGAGTTTTGTCTCCTGTTGCTGCTTTAGTGTCATATGTGACCTCATACAAGCTGAATTTGTATAATTTGTCATGCAATTATCACAATGACTGTGCTAATAACGATGGAACAGCACACTTGTAAGACCTGACGGCAGTTTCAGAGACAGTCCTCAGTCTATTCTGCAGACAATTCACATTTACACAAATTATTACCATATAATAGTTGTTTTTTTTTTTCTCTTAACAGTGCATTTCATCCTAATTGTCAATGACAGGTTGCAGACCCCAGCTCTAAATGGATCTTGAATTATGCACTTAAAAACAGTGGAGAAGATCACAAAGGTCTACCTATGACGTCACAAACTTGGTGAAAATGAGAACAGTGTTTTCTGAGGCTAAGAGGACCGTAAAAGAGTATCTCGCAGACAAAACTCCAGATGTTAGAACATAATTAAAAACTCAAATAAGTACTTTAAGCATGGTTTGTGTTCTTTAAATCTGTGCTTTTGTGTTATTATTCAAGCAGACAGTGCCATGTTTAGACTGGCACACACACACAGAGTCACGTCTTACCCACGCTGGCAGCTCTCTCTTCAGTCTGGTCACGCTGCTGCTCGCGAGCCCGTCCTCGTCCTCGCGCAGCTGTATGGCGGACCTGAGCCTCGCCTCCTTCGCTTCTCTGGCGTGTTTCCAACCCGTGTACACCATCATGCCGCACACCAGCAGACTCGTGCTCACTCGGTAATACCCGGCCAGGTACACGGGCAGAAGGGCGCCCAGGCACTTCCCGAACGTCCACAACACCGCCACTGCGCTGATCCCCTTCGCTTTTGGAGCCTCTTCGACAATTACCGCAGCTGCTTTCGCCGTGTCCTCCGCATTTGGACACTCCTGGACACTTTTCTCTTCCACTTGCTCTTGTTTGTCGCCCTTTTCCATGTTTAAACCAGCGAAATCAACCTAAGCTCGTGTAATAAGTAAGATTTTACAACTTGCTCTCATTCCCACGCCGTGCCAAATCTGTTTACTTAGTGCGTAAAAGTCGTGCTGTCCAATCTCAGTCCAAAAAACATCCTTATTCTCGTGCAAAACTGTAAAAATGTGTGTTGTGGTGGCTTGGAGATGGTGTTGCTGTTGCGTTGGAGAGAGAGGAAGAAAGCCACCACCAGCAGTGCCCCGAGCCAGTCCCGTTATGTGAATAAAACACGCCCCAACGGGAACAAAATATGCATCCTTGACTCTTTCACTGCTGCAGTCACACTTTAAAGGAGACATATTGTGATTTTTATGTGTATTTAGGAAAAAACTATGGCATATGCATATTAATAATTTGCATTTTGTTAATTAGAAATAGAAACAAATCTATTGACTTTCTATTCAAAACTGCTGAATTGATAAGCTCTAATCTAAAGCTGCAAATTTGAAAAGACAATTTTTTGTTGGTGTTGTTGGAAAGTGATTACATGACAAGGTTAAATTCTCTATGTTAAAATTCAAATTTGTTGAACAATTACAAGTACTGTAATTTCTGCCCTATTGAGCGCACCTTAATATACATAAGCCGCACCCACTAAATTTAAGTAAGAAAAATGATAAAGTACATATATAGGCAGGCACTTGTTAATAATAAGTCTATGAGAATATATAATTTTGCTGCATTGCCTTATAAGCAGCATAGTTCAAAGCTCATGAAAAAAGTAGCGTCTTATAATCCAGAAATTACAAGTAAATACAGAGAAGTGGGCGGGGACAGGAGAAAGGTGAAAACAAGAAATATACAATATTATTCAAACATGCATGAATTAACCCAAATACAACTACGAGTGAACTAATAAAGCTGTTATAACATATCCAAAAAGTGGATTTTGCATATATATGTCTCCTATAAAGGAGACATATTGTGTGTTTTACATTCACTCATTATCGCACTGTAACATAAGCAGAATGATTTACATTTTGTTCTTTGTAAATGATCACGATAATTCAAAATTACGTGATAATAGAAACAAACACACTGACTTCCTGCTTAAAACTGAAAAAGCCCCACCTGTTCATCATCACATTTTACTGTAATAAGCTCTGTGCACAGAACTTCACTTTACTTCTTTATATTCATAATAGCTCACTTCTGTGCCTATGAGCATTTCCTGTTTGTGTTAGCTTTTACACAAATACGGTAAAGTTTTCTTCTGATTTGTAAAACCTTTAACGTGTTTCCTGAGACTGTTTGATCTTCCCAATAATCAATTTAGACTACTGGTTCAGTTGATTATTACTACATTATTACAATTTCCTATCATATACAATACAAAACATTGAATGTTTTTAATAAAAGCAACTAAACCAATAAATTAACTGTAAGAAATTCACCTTTTAATTATTTTTTTTGGTTTAAATACTAGAATTTGCATGCGATGTCAAAGTGAAAAATGATAGGGGGTCCTTGAGATATTTAACCAACAAAGGGTCCTAGCCCTAAAAATGTTTGAGAACCACTGTTTGGACTGAAAGTAAAAACTTCATAGAAATAAACTGAACAGGAAATGGACATAAATACAGAAGTGAGTTATAATATAAAGAAACCAACTGATGCACAAACAAGTCAGTTGGCTTCTTTATATTCAAGATATAAATGACAAAGCTGCATTTTGTCATTTATTTACAGGTTTTAATCTTTGAAAAGTTGCCACCGGGTATTTCAGAATCCTACATAATTTTAATTTGTCAAATAATCACAATAAGCATATGTTTGTGGGTGGGGATAGGTGGTAGGTGAAAACTGGACTTTTCAGAACACTTGAGTCATACAGAGATTAATCAAAATACAACATAAAAAACAATGTTGAAGGAACACTGTAACAGAATTGGAAGCTCGACAATAATGTACATTTCCCATCAAGGTCACTTTTGCTGTTACAATTGGTTTGTAAACTTTTTCTGTTTAATCTGATCAAAATATTAATATTACGGTGTAAAGATAAACTTTTAAAGACCATAATCACTAGACTAATCTGCAATATGTACCCAGTTCTTTTTGGTACTTAAAGGAGACATATTATATTTGGTAATAAACTTTGACTCACTGTATCTAGATCAGTAATCATTCTAAAGAACATTGTGTATTGTAAATTGCTTTAGAAATAGTCTATAACAAGATTACTTGACTTCCTGTTCAAAACTGCTGCACTGATACTGTAACAAGCAACAGATTTTCACCTACAGACACTGTTTTTATTGTGGCAAGTGGCTACATGATTATTTTGAACTCTACGTGTTTTACTCAGAATCTGAACGTTGTGTTTAATTACAAGTAAATACAAAGACGTGAGCTATGTGGAAGACTTTTCTAAGTACTCAGGACAATTACAGTATTACTCAAACATGTAGGAATCAATCCAAATACAGCTTTGAGTAAACTCTTTTAAGAAAGTTATTGACAATTAATGTCTTCATTATTATCCAATTTAACAAAGAAAAGCAGTTGTACTTCATTAAATTGACCTTACTATGTTTATTAGGAAATTATTAAGCTAATTAAAGCTGTGTATTGTATTGTTTAGCGTGTCTCCTTGTTTACCCGGATACTGCAGCACTGGTGAAGCTACAGGACTTATAGATGGTTTACATAATGTTACTCCACCCAACAATCTAAGCAAACAACTGTCTGTGTGTGCATCTGTGTGTGTGTTATCTACAGATCTGACGTCTAACTTGGCACCTCTGAAGTTGAAAATGCTGTTTCGCTTTCATTATGTGGTCGTTTTCAAGTTGACGGTAACTTTTGTCGCAGTTGAGCTCATTTATGTCTGAACTACACAATAACGAAAAGTGGGGCTGGGAAAAAGTCAATTATTTTGTTGTGTTTTTAGCTCCACAGACAGTGAAAACACATGGTTTGGTTGCCTGAGAATCTATAATTCATTTACACTTTCTGTCAAATTTGGACAGAAGAAGGCCCAAGCTATGTATAGTGTATGTTTGTGACATCATTACTAAAGGCCATATTTATTTGGTTTTTGAAGAGATTAAGACCTTGTCCACATGAAGACAAACAAGGATAGTTTTAAAAATGATCTGCGTAAACATGGAGCTGCCTTGTGGGTGTCCACATGAATCAGTAAAACCATCCTGAAGCCAGTGTAATGCCTGTATCTGAGTGTGGCGCTGTGACACTGACACAGAAAGGAAGTAGAAATGTACAATTAAGTAAAAAAATAAATAAAAAAAAAGGTTTAACATAAACAAAAACTTAGCGGAGAACTCCTTTAAACTGATCAGACATTCTGAATAAACAACGAGGATCTAAAACCTCCAGAAGAAACAGAGAAAGAGGATTTATGCTTCAGAATCTTTGGAATATTTTGACAACATTTCAACACGGATTTAATGGAGATTGTAAGGTAATTATTTTAGTTTTCTTTATGTTTCTGTGGTTTACGGTGAAATGAAACGCAGATTTTCACAGTGAAGATCATATAAAGGCAGTAAGGCCCTAAACAACATCAATTCTAAACTTGGAATGATCAATATGAGGGGGAAAAAGATTGTTTTCCCAGATCACTCAGTCTTAATGTATCACAGAAAGTCTTGCACCAATTGGTTCTGTTCTCGAGAAATCACAGCATTTCACAGATCGTTAATATTTAACTTGGGTGCAGGACAGCGAATATGTCCAATCTAACTTTCCATGTTACAGCAGAGTTTTCTCATCATCATCCTCATCATCATCCTCATCATCATGTGTAGCTATATAACGTATGTGTGTTGTTCTGGCAAACAAACACCTTGTCGAGAGACTACAGTTGAAATTAGCTTTGTAGCTAAAACTGGCACATTTACAGAAACGTTCATTAATGTGCACTGTCCCTGTTTATATAAATAAATAAATAAAAATCATTACTTTATGCTCACAGCTGCATTTGGATTGATCCATGCATGTTTGAATAATTTATATTGTTCTGCAGATGCTCCAGGTCGAAGAATCCTGTCTTCACCTGCCACCTTTCTACTTGTCTGTATTTACTAGAGCAAGGTTCTTAACCTTTTTGACCTTGGGGCCCGAATATTCATGTAGAAAGTAACCTGGGGCCCAATCTTATATTAAATGTATTGTATTTTACTGATTATGTGGCCCTCAAGGAGGTGCTTGCGGCCCAACTTTGGCCCAGCCTATGATTAAGAATCACTGTACTAGAGATTATCAAAAATTCTGATTCCGAATAAAACATGTAAGGTTCAAAATTGACTGACAAAAATAAAATACAATATAAACTGGCATATGTAGATAAGTAATCTAATTTACAGTTTACTTATTGTAAACACAATATGGATGTAAAATTGTACTGCAATAACCAGCAGATTGTGTTTTTATTTATTAGTTAATACTTATTTTTATAGTTGGAAAGTGACTTCAGGACAATTTTGCACCTTACATGTTTTACTTTTGAGTAAGCACAAGTAAATACAGACAAGTGGAGGCCGATAGGTGGTAGCAGAAAACAATCAGCTGCAGGATGAAATAAGATTACTCACACAGGCAGGAATAAATCAGTGGAGCAATTCATGTGTTACCGTTTAATGACATCACCAGGTGGAACTGAGTGTTTCAATTTAAGAGAAGAACACAGCCAGAATACGCAGGATTTCCAGTAACTATTCTTGAGGAAATATTGTAAGAAGATTCAAAAGTTGGTAGAAAATACTCCTCTTTAAGTATTTACTCAAACTTGAAATAATAGTGGAGTAAATATAACACACTAGACACAAGACTGAATTGATGACTGATTTTTTTTTGGCAATGCACAAAGTACCAAAGTTCAACAGCAAAAAAAACAACATTTTAAACACTACTTGGCTACAGTCATTTTGTATTTTCAGATGCTGCTTTAGACGCTGCACATCGACAGTTTCTCGTGAAAAGTGTTTTACGACAGCTTTTGTTGCAGTCACTTCTGATCCCTTTGGTAACAGAGGTCCGCGGTAGAGAGAGCTGTTTGCTACGTGAACAGTCCAAAAGTGTCCCTCTGCTGCCCTCCAGTGTCCGAACATCAAAAAAAGTTTATTTAAAGAGTAAAAAATGATAATTACATGACATTTTTCTTATGGTTAGTGCTAGATAGTGAAGTGAGCTGGTTGCCATGGTAATGAGTTTATTTCTGTTGCTAAAATGGTCTAAACTGAAATATTTAGGCCATTTTAGACCAGACCAGACAGTCTAGCATTAACCTTTCCCCATTCACTTAGGCTCATTTTGTAAAACTACTCAAATTTTACTTCAGCGTTGTCAAAAGTCTCTTTATCGTGGATCGCAAGTTACAACACAGACGATGTAGAAGCCTCAAGAGGCAATCAAGGCATAGAAAGATGTCATATAAACACACATATATTCATTATTTTTTGTATTTTTTTTTAGTATTGTGGCTTTATCACAAGTTAAACACAGCCGCACTACTTTATTCTAGCATATTCAAGCTCAAAGTGACAAAAATGCTAAAAAGTTAAGAATTTTAAATTAGGCTACTAAAGTTGAATTCACTAAAAGGTTCTTTTCATGTGATATATTAATATTCTACAGACCAAAATAGTTATTACAGATGTTTAGCCGCTAATATAAATGTTGAATGCAGTTTTTTTTTTATTGTAATGCACAAAGTGAGTATATCACTAGAGCTCACCAGATTGAAAATGTGCTATTTACCTTTAATATATTTAATGGTAAGTAAATTTTGACACTTTTTTTAAGACTTAGCACTTTAATAAATCAGTCTAAAACTTGAAAACATTCAAAACATTCAGTTGTTCAGTTCATTATTGGGGGCAGATATTGACGACCTTGTAAAAGAAAATGCCTTGAGAATAGAGAACTGTGAACTGTGAAGTTAAAAGTTCCACTAATAAACTCTATGGACGCGTCAATTAAATAAAATAACAAAACTGGACTGGACCATGGACAAAATGACAAATAAAAAAACAGCTAGCCTGTCTCTCCTTACAGATAATCGACAGTGTGCACAGAACGTCACTTAGCTTGTTTATTTTTGACAAAAGCTAAAACCTTTTCTGTTCAGTTCTTTTCTATGGGGTTTTTCTAACTCGGTCTAAAGTTAAAAGAAGAATCTTTCACCAAAGAACCAATGGGGGTTTATTGACCCTATTTGGTCCCGCCCACTTTTCTAGGACGTGCACTTCCTGTTTAGCTGCATTTAGCCTCTAGATTTCAGTCGATGGGTTTATTTTAACTGTCATTATATTTAATTAAAATTGCCCCACAAGACAGACAAACAAACACGTTAGCTACCTTAACAGAGCTAAACAGGAAGTGCACTTCCAAGCCAAGTGGGCGGGACAAAATAGGGTCAATAGGAAATGTGTTTGTATGTCAATGCTAATGCTACATCTTTACAATAAAAAAACAAACAACTCACACACCCACAGTCAATAGGTTCTGTGCAAGGAAAGTCACTTGGCTTTATCATTCCCAACTGGAGTCATTTCATTATTAAACTGCCAGAAACAGATAAAACGTTCTGTCAGTTGTAGCCTGAGATCCCTCATGAGTAAGACAGTTTCATATGTTTGTTTTTGACAAAGTCATGTGAAAATGTAATCCTCAGTCTTAAAAAGCATTCAATTTAACACTAATGAGAGTGACTTCGATGTTTCTCTGAGCTGTTTGATAAAGCTTATTGACAATTAATGTTGTGTTTTCACAATTGTTGAGCGTAGATTTAATTTAACCCTTTCGGAGCATAAGAGCATTGCTGCATCAAGTCACTTCTACTTTCTACTTTTCTAGTTTCCAGATTTTTTGTTTCAGCTTGGAAAATTCACAATTCAACGTTGTACCAACATTTTTTTTTAATAAAACTTAGAGAGATTAGTTTGAATTCTACAGGATGAAGCTTATATTTTCTACATTAACTGGAGTAGATTAAAAAAAAAGGTGCCTAAAGAGTTAAATGTAAATGATAAATATAAAATAATCCATGTTGCTTGTCTTTGTAAGTGTTGCCGTAGTCAGAGGCCAACATTTATGAGCTTCATTAACGTTTGACTCAAATTGACTCTGTGCAAACAGCGTCAGTTGGCTTGTTTATTTTCAAAAATGCAAACATATTGGCGACATGTTTATTTCCTGTTTAGTTCATTACTATGGGGATTCCTGAATCAGCATGAAATTTACAAAAAAAAAAAAATTACATTGAAAAATTACAATAAGATCAGTGAACAGTGAATTGTGATTGGTTTTGTCTGAAAACATGTCAAAGACTTAAGAATCACTAGTTAAGAACATAAGTTATCTATTTTAAATATAAAGAAGCACACTGACGTTCCGTGCACAGAGCCTGTTTGCCGAATAATTGCTGCGGTCACAAAATGAGCCAGTCATTAAGGAAAACTGCATTAAAGACTTGTTTCATACAAGAATCTCCAGTCTTCAGTCTCAGTGTGGCAGAGTGGTTATCCTCATGCTCTGGCTGGCGATGGGATAAGACACCATGGGCGTAGGTGGCGTGGCTCATGGTGATCCCGGGAAGAGCCTGGGCCATGGACACTGCCACCGGCGCTATGGAAACGGCCACCGGCGCCATGGAAACGGGTGGAGCCATGCCCTGAGCGATGGTCTGTGCCAGGGCTGCCGACATGGGCGTGATCTCCGGGTTCATGTGAGGAGGAGGGGCTGAGGCGGGGCTGCGTTGGTGGGCGGGGCCGTGGGAGCACCCGTGGGAGCCACCAGGTCCTGCTGCGTGACGGGCCGCGGCTGGAGACCGGCGCTGCTCAGGGTGGTGTGGGTCTGAGCAATGCTGTGGTTGTAGGAGCTCACCGCGCCGACAGGGGGCAGACTCTGCTCCGAGGGGGCCGGCGTGGACGAGAGGGTCATGACTTTAGCCTGGCTCCGAAACTGGGCGTTCTGCTCCAGGAGGACTTCATTTGTGGCGATGAGGTTTGACACCTAAAGAGAAAAAAAAACAACAACAATTCAACATAGATAAAACCCAAAACATATTAATTAAGAAGTAGGACTGTAGTCGTTTTTGTCAATCCTTTTTCTAGATTAAAAGAATTTAAAGTGCATATTACACGTTTTAACAACAAAAAGATTACAGTTTCACATTAATTGAGAAATAGTAATAACGGAAGTAGAGCAGATTACATCACAGTAAGGTGACTTTTCAATTTCCTCACAAGCACATTTTTTTTTGCCCCTATAAAAATACATTTATCAAAAGCATATGACATAAAAGAAGCTTTAGCTGAATATTTTAGATAGTTGCAAGACAAACTTCCGAGTGGGGTGTCAATATACATAACATCAATTATGAACATAGTACATTTTTTATCCTAAAAATGTCTAAACTAGGATGAAACTGGTAAAAAGTTTAGTAAAAGTTTTGTAACTATATATTGCAAAACAATATATTGCTCCAGCCTTCTCAAAAAAAAAAATGTGAACAATGAGCATGCTTGCCTCTCTAAAGACTCAATTTGTAATTGTCCTTGGCCATCACAAGTAAAGCTAAAAATGCACCAATTACTAAAGGTACAACATGTAACTTTTTTGTTTTTGTTGCATTAAATGAATTATAAAAATCAAAGTTTACGCTTAGAGCAGGCTTGCGTGGCAACAATATGGACTATTATTTGCACAGAAGGAAGGCCCCCACTTGTATGTGTTCATAGTACCGTAAATCTCTTTATATATTTTCTTATATCATATGTCATAAAACATATTTAGTTATACACGTTTTTAGAATTGTTCCAAAATATGGTTTTAGTTATGTATTTCTATTAAATTGTGTAGTTGACTTTTTTTTTTTTTACAAAAAGGACACAGTGTCACTTTAAATAAAATACAATTCATTTCCAGTTTGAAAGCATTTTTTTTAGACACACACCTGTTTCTTGAGCTCCTCCACTCTCTTCCTCAGCAGAGCGTTCTCCTCCTCCAGAAACCTGTACTCCAGCGGCCGCGGCTGTAAGCTGCCTGACCCCGAGTCATAGTGCCCGCCGCTGCTGCCATCGCTCAGCCTCAGCCCATCCAAACGCCTCCTCTTGATCTGCAGAGTCGTGTGGTCCATCGAAGCCTCCAGCGAACCCGCCTCGAACAGACTGCTTCCAACAGAGGGTCGTACACGGAGCTCCGGTCGTATCGCCTCTGCCCAGGAAGAACCCAGCGACAAACACCCGCTCATGCCACCTCCACTCACTCCCACTCCTGTAATCCCTGGGTCTCTACATCCGCCCATACTCGCACAACCCATTCCCATTATGTTATTGGCGCTTCCTCCAACCAATCCCTGCATTCCTCCATAAGTCCCGCCTCCAACTCCTCCTATGCCGCCTACACCATTCACCATCATACCGGCGGCAGAACCAATAGCGCTCCCAACTCTGTTGTTATCGTATTCAAAGTCCTTCTTAACGTGGCGGAATTTGCATTTGTTGCCCCTTTGGCACTCTCCTTTCAGAAAGTCTCGACAGATTGGACTTCGCCGCGACTGTGAGGTAAATCCATGGGTGATAAGCCAAGCCGGGCCGCTACTTTGCCCCTCAATCTAGGAGGAAGTTCCCCCGTTTTCTTGTAATAGTCTTCGTCATCTTTAGAGCCGTGGACGAAGCGGCAATTGGAGCGTAGGCATTCTTTGTTCTGGTGATCGTGGCAGAAAATGAACTCATTTTTCTGCACGCCCAAATCTGGGACGTTGTTGATTTCGGGATGCCTGAATCTGCAGCGTTTACCCCTCTTACAGACGTTTCTTATGAAGTCTCTGCAAACTCCGTCCAGGCCCTGCCCGTTGCCTTGGCCCCGGCTCTCTCCGTTGCTACAGCTGTTCCCGTTCCCTAGCGCCCCGCCTCCCCCATCCCCCCGGAGCCCGTGCCCGCTCCGGACGCCCCTGCCCCAGACACAGCACCACCCTCGTCGCCCAGAGTCGCCCCGCTGCTGCCGCCTGACAGGTAGGAACTGTCCCGTCAGGCATAGCGCTCTGACCAGCACCAGGAGGAATCTGCACTCATCGGGAAGCGTGGGCTGGACCTACATAAAAAAAAAAGGAATGGTTAGAGTAGTCAAGCTTTATGCTCCTCTAAATATAGTACTCAAGCAAAGAGCATTTACTAAAAAGGAGGAAGAATAACATTAAGAGTACATTTCTTGGCGTTGTAACTATTTTAAATCTGCACTGTGTAGTTTTTGATTAAAAGTAGACTTGGTTAAAAACAAGTTTTTGTCATTTATATTTGTTTGGTGCACTAAATAAATAATGAAAATCTGTGCTTTACACTGTGAGCAGGCTTGCATGACCACAGGTTCTATCCTGTCATATCCAACTTTACTTGCAGTTTCTTATCTCCAGTGCAATAGGCATAGATTTAAGTATGCCTTATATCAGTGTTTTTCAACCAGTGTGCCGAGGAACACTAGTGTGAGCTGAGATACTGCCAGGTGTGCCCTGAAAAATGTGTCAGTTTTCAACATTTAATCTGTAAAATAAGCTTAATTAGAGCTCTACCATTTAGGAATGTTTAGAAATACTTTTTACTTCAACAATGAAAGCAAAGCCAATCAATTTACATGATAATTTAAGGATGTTTTGTGTAACTTTTCCAATAAAAGGTTCTGTCACTATGAGGATCCAATTACATTGACTGGAAAGTTCCAAGATGAGACATTAAGCAAATTTAACATTTATTAGGTTATTTATTCATTTATTTTCAATTAGCTTAGAAAAAAAATGCAATAATGTGTTTCAAAATAGCTTAATTTGGCAATACTTCAATAGGTGATGTGCCACGGAAAAAAATCAAGCTCAAAAGTGTGCCATGACTTAAAAAAGGTTGGGAAATACTGCCTATATAATCTATATTCTTGATAGCAGGTATCCTAGGTTCTTGAACTATGTGTTGCACCACTGTAAGTAGCAAATTCTGTAGTGCACTGTTTTGCATGATAGGTAGGTAGACTAATTTTAGTAAAACATGGTAAACACAATTATGATTAAGATTTCACTAAATATTCAGCTTGTTTTTGCCAAATTTGCTTGTTTTAGTGAAGCCTATTATTATCTTGTCTAACAAATAAACATGTAAAGGATAATCCACAAATGTACCTGGTTAGATTAGTAGAGTGACAACAGGAGTGACAATGTGACAAATTATTTTAACAACACTTTAACTGTGTTAAATGATTGTTAAACTCCCAGGAAACTGTGTCAGCTGTGTGTAAATTGCCTTTGCATTTAAGGAGATTTTAACGAAACAACGTTTTAAAACTCCAATTAAATCCTGTGGTTTTCAACTTTTAGTTGTCAAATTCTTCATAAATTGCAACTTAACCGTTGTAAAACTCTGATGTAAATGTATATGTACCACAAAGACTAACACACCAAACTAAGTCGAAAATAAATGTCTAACGTGTTTATCTTATTATTTCAAACATGTGTAGTCTCAGAACGTTTCAGTCCGCTTCCTGCAAAATGGACAAAACAAAAACAAGTGGTTGAACGAGAGATGTCAACCAGCACAAACACAGACTACGAGTTTCTCATGATTAAATATAAAATGAAAAGTAGAAACCGTACAGAGTCCCTGCAAAGCTCATGTGACTCTAGCTAGCGCTAGCGCTCTGATGCTAACAGCTAAATGTTTCTTACCGAGATCAACCAGAAGGATCAAAAGCAGCAAAATGTGAGGACAAAAGCCACTTAAAATCGTCACTTTGACCCCGTAGAAATGACACAGTCAAAAGCACAAATATGCACTCAATCTAGATTTTTCCAAGGCCCAGGAGCTGTTGTTGTCACATTTTCTTTAGTGAGACAAATAGAGGAGAAGAAGAACACGCTGCTCCGCGACACCGCCGTCTACTGGTCACATCTGGTAAACACATTTCCCTGAGGAGGAAAACGAAGAACAAACTGACGCACTACTGATGTGCATAAAAAGTAGCAGCTGCGTCAAACATCACGGCTCCTGATCACGTGCTGACGGACTCTCCTACACCCACTGTTTGCATAAAGTTGTTGAACTGGAAAGATAAATAATCTGTCTTAGTTTGCAGTAGCAGGTGTTTGTGTTTGAGTTCCGGATGAAGATGAAGATGGACGTGTACTTGGTTTTACTGCTGTACCTCTCGTTTGCTTTGGCCTCTGACTCCAGCACCGCACAGAGGAGCTACTACGAGGCCCTGGAGCTGCAGCCCACCGCCACACAGGCGCAGATAAAGAAAGCTTTCCGCACTTTAGCGCTAAAGTTTCATCCGGACAAGAACAAAAGCGCAGAGGCGGAGGAGCGCTTCAGGGAGATCGCAGAAGGTAAACTATGTTAGTTTGCTATTTTACAAACATATGATATTGTCGTGGTAGGTTTTGTCTGGTTACATTTACAAAGTGAGTTTTTAAATTGACTTTAGCTTTCAGAGCTAGGTGTATTCAGTACATTTAGGCTATTTGAGCAACTTTTTGGAGACACTATACTTACTGTATATACTTTCTTGTCTTGTTTGTAACCTAAATATTGTCTAAATAGTGTCTATAATTGTACTGTATGTAATGTATTGTTATATGTTTTATGTTCTCTGGACCTCCTTGAAAACGAGATGGCCATAAAATAAATAAATATAGTGGTTGAAGCCTACATATTGGCTTTATGGCCTTGATATTTGTTTTTATTGAAGGAACAGTAGCCTACTTTTAGACTACTTCAGTTAAAGTTTGGTTCCTTCTTTCACCATGAGTGAATTTAAATGATATTTATTTTAATAAATGATCTCAACATGAATAAACCGAAAAAATAATTATAGTATATCTTCAACATTTGCTTAGAACAAAAATCTATAATTTGTGTGCATTTAACAATTCAAGCAACTTTTAATCCTGAGTTTTACAAACAAAATTTGTGAAAACACGATCATTTTGTAGCTCTTTAAAGCAAAGTAGAATTCATGGGTTCATTATCATACTTCATATTGTCATTTCCCCTAAACACAGAGTTCATACATAGATCAAGAGTTCATATTAACCTCTTGACCTAATTCTTTTATTATAAAATAAATAAAATCACAATTCCAAAACTGGTCAGAAATATTATAATTAGATGTTTTCTTAAATTGTGCAGCCAAGTGACATAAGTGAAGCCTTGAAATCATGTTGTGCACAGGCTGAAAACCCATTTAATGTTAAATGTCTGTTTACAGGCTAGATTTATTGTGCTTCCCATGAGAAAATTGAAAATATCTTTGCCTGCGTCTTAGGGATGGAAAATCGATCGAAAACATCGAAAATCAGTCGAAGTTCGCAACAATCGAATCGAAAGGCCAGAATCGCTCAGTTTTTTCATGCAGCCACTGACTTAGATACACACTCTGTATTTGTATAATACACACAATAATTCAAGAATAGTCACAATGCTTGAAGAAACAAAGCCTGAACTTCTGCAAGACCTGACTGAATGTACAATATTAAGCTGCATTAACAATTGATGGGTAACAACCCTAAATATGGACAGTAAATACGACTGTTTACTGTTTGAATGTTGATAAAAACAACAGTTCTAAGTTCTAACAACAGTGGCTTTGTTTTAAATGTCATGTGTTATGGTTTATTTTTGTCTTAAGATAAAAAAAAAGTTATTATAGATAAACTAACAAAATCGAAAATTGTGGCTGCAAAATTGAAAACTGAATCGAATCGTGACTTAAGTGAATCGTCCCATCCCTACTGCGTCTGCACTAGGGAGACAAACTGTGGCCCAAGGGCTGGTTCAATAAGCCCACAGCATGTTTTTGAACAAAACATGCTTTTTGTTTGACAATGGGGCGTGTGTTTGCATTTGTTTTCTTAATGAATATCACAAAAATGGATATATTAAATATCCTGAATTGTACAAAATGTGCTTGCAATAATTAGAACAGAAAATTATAAAAACCTGTCGGAGTCACTCTAAACTTGACCTCTCTCTTGTCTTCTTTCTCTCTCTTTCTATCTGCAGCCTACAGAGTCCTGTCCAGCTCGGAGGAGAGGAAACGGTACGATCTCCTGGGACACGAGGCCTTTGTGAAGAATTCGTCCGGCTTCCAACAGGAGCAGCCGGACTTCCATGATATGTTCCACTTTTTCGATGAAGATCCTTTCGAGATGGACTCAGAGTTCATGTGGACTTCCTCTGACAGCTTTTTCACCATGAGACCTTCCCTCATGAGCAGTTCACGTTTGTGTTTCAAGATTCTGGAGATGAGTTTGAAGAAGACGACTACTTTTAAATTGGGTGTTGAAGCCTTACATAATTTATTCTGATTGCTTTTCATTTTGACTAGGCGGTGTTTGTAGAATGTGATAATATCATTAATCTAGATGGTGGGCAAGAGCTAGTTTTTATATCCAAAAAATAATAATGTAAAGTACATTATTTTTTTTTTCATGAAAGCTCTAAATATTAGTCTCGCATTTTCTGCTAGTGAATGTATCGACCTTTCACATTTTCTGGTTTATTTTTCCAAAACAGTTCCTTATTCCTTGTTTAACTTATTCACACTTTCATATTTAATTCATCTTTTGTCATTAACTGTTAAACTTCAAACCATTCAGCTAAAACATACTTTTTGTGTATTTAATTCCAGTTTCTGACGAAAGAGAAATAGTTTTTCAGTTTATTAACGTTACTGCAATGATTGACACATATTAAAAGAAATTTCCTTTTTACCCTCGGCGTGTGGTCTCATTCTCTTTCTAATCTCGGTCCTGGCCAGGGAGCTTGAGGGATCTGCGCAGTATCCTTGCTGTTCCGGTTCAATTGTGTTATAATTACACAAAATTGTCTGTTGCTGTTTATGCTACATACCTGGCATCCAGTTTCTGTGCTGTCATGGTCCGTCCACGTTTCTTCTTCATGTGTCGGAACTTCCTCTTCCCTTTTGCAAAACCCTGTGATGGAAGAAGGTTGGTTATCCAATGTAATACCTTGTTTTAAGTGCATTTTAACCATTATTTTGCCTTTATTTTGGTTGTTGAACACGCTAAATGTGTATTTAAGGAAATATCAAATATCTTTGAGTTCTGATGTTTTTATTTATTGACGCAAAGAAGTCTGGAAAAATACTAACGATGTCATTGTTTTTTCTTTGTACTATGGGCCAACTGTAGCAGCACATGTATGTCGACACTGTTCACTTTTATTGTAATTCAGATTAAATGGAGACCTGCACCAACATTCATAAACCAGAAAGAGATCAGAGATATCTGATGTACTGTACTCTATTTCCAGGATATGTTGCAGCCACTCCCCAGTTTGTTGGTCAGTGCCTCCAGTGCACCGATCACCACACACTCCAGTGTTGCCTTCACCTTCTCCAGCTTAGCTCTTGATATTTCTCCAGTTTCTCCTGATGTTGCCACATCCACCACCACAGTTAACCTCTGCTCTTTATCCACCACCACAATGTCTGGTTTGTTCATCATCACCATTCTGTCTGTCTGTATCTGAAAGTCCCACAGGATCTTGGCTCAGTCATTCTCTGCCACCTTCAGAGGTATTTCCCATTTTGACTTTAGTGTGTCCAGTTCATACTCAAAGTGTTGATGCTTTGAGCCTCATGTGACACTGGTCTCACTCTGTGTGTGGTTCATGAAATGTGATGGGGTAAGTAAAACCAGTGAGGCCTTGTGCTGCTGCTTGTAAGTTAGTTTCAATTAGTTACTTTTGTTTAAAAAAAATTCAAACACAACTCTGTCTGCAATATCTGGCGTGTCCTTTAGATGTCACTGTAGTCAAGCTTATCAAGCTGCTTTTTATGCACAATCAGAGAGAGTGAACACTTTCAGGTGCATTTTATTTGGAGTGAAAAATGACATTAGAATAAAACGGCTTTTTATTTTTGTATGTTTGTACTTAACCTAAGAGAAGGAAACACATCACATCTGCATCACTGTAAGGTCTGTCTTTTTTAATGTTCTCACTTTTACCACTCAAAGTGTAAACTGTGTGAAAAGAACAACCAAATACAAGACTAACTGTATTAGAAACTCAAAATAAGAGTTTGTTTGTGTAAAGAGAAACCTCAGGTAAATGGGACACTTAATTAAATTAAGCATTGAACATTATTGAGCCACCTGTTAATAAATATCCAAAGATTTTCTCTGTCATTTGGGATTTGTCGTCTGGGATTGTCACAGTTGCAATATTGTTCTTCATGATTGTTTATTCCCGCCGTGCTGAACCAAGAACATGTGTATTTTTCCCAAAATCAATGTTTTTGTTATTGTCATTTTTTGTTTCCCTTCACTGAGACGCCCTCATTTAGGCCGATCCTCCCAAAGTCTTGATTGTATTCTATTTTTCAAAAGTGACTGTATCATTTATTTAGACATTAGTGATGACTATTAACTTTCAGGTATCATCAGAGCAGAATGTTGGCCTTGTGCTGCTTGGCCTGGATGAAAATACATGGTTCTAACTTTGTTTTCAAAATGTTGTTGACACATGGCAATATATGACCACTTATTGTTAGGGTAACTAACTTTTTAGTTGAAAATTAATAAACTTTGTGTTTTCTACTAAAAAGTAGATGGTAAATGCAGCACTTAGTGAAAAACAAGACCACTGAGTACTGTCTCCAAATGCTGCTCTCTGATTGGCCGTGCTTGGGTGGTCGTCTCCAGTTTCACTTTGATGTTTGTAGAAAGACATTAATTGATCATAATTGCAACCAAAATTAATCTATGTCGATATCAACCATGTGTCGAAGGATTTATGAGAAAAAGTCGTCAGATTTAAAAGCAAAATGTGTTTGCAGTGTGAAAATCATCTGCTCCACCTTTAAGAGAGATAAGACTATGGAGAAAACACTGGACACTAAAATCTGTCCTTTTCTTTCCAGTTCAATTCACCGTCTTTATAAAGTGCATTTTATGAAGCACAAGGGTCACACAGCACATGTAAAAACACCGTACAGACATTGAACAACCTTAAAGCATGTACAGAATATACTTGAAATCACTAAATAGCAATAATGTACTGTCTTTCCTCCCTGATCAATAAAAATACATTAAAGCAGCATGAATTCAGATCCACCAAGAGCTGCATTCAATCTGTACTGTATTGTGTTAGTCATTCTGCAAACACATTTGTGCAAGTGAAATGAATTATACTTTTCAGACAAATCATTTCATTAGCTAAACACACATTACTCCTCTGCCAATATAAGATTAAAGTTAACCTCATGACCTTGAGGGTTTCATAAATGATGTGCAGGTCCACCACCGTGTGTCTGTTTGACACATGTGTATTAAAGAAATCAATGTCCTTCGTTTGGGGCCAGGCACATTAGTTTTGTAATGGATTATGGATTATTGTGGATTGATGAATGTTGAGTGTTTCTGGTCTTAATGTCCTCATTGAGCCGTACATGCAGCTGGGCTAATTTTTTATTTATTTATTCAAGCAAATGTGCAATTCAACCAAATATAAAACTATAATAGTTCTGTATTTGTACCACCAGGGGCCCTACACCACAGCCTGAAACACAGCTCTTTCTCTCTCGTTTTCTCTATGTCTCTCTTCATCTCCCCTTTTTTTGGCACTGTCTTCTTTTTCCTCTTCTTTTTCTTGTCTTTATCTTCTCTTCTTTTTTCTCTTTGCTTGCTTGCCCCTCCTAATTCTCTTTCCCTTCCTTCTCTCTCTCTTTTCCCTTTTGTCTCTGTCTCTTTTTCCCTCTGCTCTTTCTCTCTCACTCCCTTCTGTCTCTCTCCCTCGTCTCTCTCCCTTTCTTTCCATCTCTTTTCGCTTCCCTCTCTTTTCTCTCCTTTTCTCTCTCTTGTCTCTCACCTTCTCTTTCTTTCACCCCTCTCTCTCTCCCTCTCTTCTCTCTCCTTCTCCCTCTTCTCTTCTCCTCTCTTCCTATTTCTCTTCTGTTTCTCCCCCTCTCTCTTCTCTCTCTCCCAGTCTCTTCTTTCCCTCTCTTCTCTCCCTCCCCATCTCTCTCTCTTCTCTCTCTTTCTCATCCTTTCCTCTTCTCATCTTTTTTACTCTACCCCATCCATCCCTCTCTCTCTCTCTCCTCTCTCTCTCTCCTCTCTTTCTCCTCTCTCTCCCTCTCGTCCCCTTCTCTCTCACTCCTACTCTTCTCTCTGTGCCTCTCTCTTTCTCTTTTCTTTTCTTTCGCTCTCTCTCGCTCCCCTCTCTCTCCCTCTTTTCTTTCTCTCCTCTCTCTTTTCTTTTCTCTCTCTCTTTCTCTCTTATCCTTCTTTCTCCTTCTCTCCTCTCTTACTCTCTCTTTCTTTCTCTCTCTCTCTCCTCTCTCTCCCTCGCCCCCTCTCTCTCTAGTTGCTCTCTCCCTCTCTCTCTCTCTCTCGTGTCCCTTCCCCTTCTCCTCTCTCTTTCTCTCTCTCTCTTCTATTCTTTCTCTCTCCCTCTCTCTTCTCTCTCTCCATCCCTCTCTTTCTCTCTTCTGTCTCATCCCTTCCCCTTCTCTCTCTCTCCCCTTATCTCCCTCTCTTCTTATCTCTCTCTCTCTCTCCCCTCTGCCCCCCCCCTCTCTCTCTATCCATCCCTCTCTCTCTCTCTCTCTCCCCCTCTGCCCCAACCCTTCTCTCTCTCTCTCTCTCTCTCTCTCTCCTCTCTCTCTCTCTCTCTCTCTCTCTTCTCCTCTCTCTCCTCCTCTCTCTCTCTCTCTCTCTCTCTCTCCCCTGCTTCACTGTAATACGTCTCTCTCACTCAGATCACTGCATTGGGTGAAATTAGACTTGCTAATACAGTCCATTTCTCTGTGCCCACTAAAAGATCCATAAATATTAATGTCTTACCCATCTACCCCCCGCCTCACCCTCTGCCCCTCCCTCACCCGCTGCCCCTCCCTCACCCGCTGACCCCCCCACCCTCGGTAATGCAGTCAGGCTCCACACGCTCCACACATGTAATTAGGTTTGTGCAGATAAACAAGAGGTTGACAGACAGAGGTTGGGGCAAAGACAGCCGTTCAGTTAATGTCCGACACAAGTGTGAATGACCTGCTCTAATGTACAGATTACAGCAGCTGGAATAAAGGTTTTAATCTTGTCATTTGATAAAATATGACACAGAAAATCACCAGTTCAGAACGACTTTATCTTTGCAAGAGACAGTATGCTCTTTTTGAGGCAATTAATATTAAATTTCAACATGAGCGGAAAATCATTTTACATTTTGTTTATTAAAAAAAAAGATAAACTGGTTAAAGGTTGGTAAGATAAGTGAGTTTCTTGCCCAAGGACACATTCTGAGTTAACGGTGGAGGGCATAACTTTTTAAGTTGTAAATTAAATGAGTTAATCTGGCTCATGCCAGGTGAATATGTGTTTGAGTTCCTCCACATTGTCCATCTGGAAGCTTTACTGATGAAGGTGTTCGGTAAAAGGTAGGACGTTTATTGAAATACTTTAAGCTGATTACATTACTTGTTTACTAGAGCTCGCCTACTTTAGTTTGTGCTTAACCAATCAGACCAACAGAATGATCAACCCAATGTGTGCGTGGAACACAAGTGTGTCCATTGTTGTGTCTCATTAACACTCTCCTTTCAAAAAATAAAAACTCTGCATTTCTGATGAAACAGAATCCCTGTTTTGCTTGATTCAGGAGCTATCTTCTCAACCCTCCTGCTGCAATGTGATTGGGCCGTTAAACCAGTGGTTCAGACTGCAAACCAATTGGCTGGTGGAGCTCAGATGGATTCTCGTGAGTTTGTGAATTCACAAACATCACAAGAGAATCCATCGGACTGCCCAGTTTAGTACATTTAGTCTTTTCCACTGAATCAATCCAATTCTAAAGCGTTTAGTTTCCAATAGAATGGGCTGATTGGCTGAACTTGGGTGGTCTACTCCAGTTTGACTTCTAAAATTGTAAATGTGTGCCAACAAATTTGTGAAAACAAGTTACACTGATATAATTACCTACTTCTATGAAAACCAGGTAACCCAGTTTTAAACAAGATGAAGGCGATATGTGGGGATCACTCTGATTGGTTAGAGCAGTGCTTCCCAAAGCGGGGTCCGGGAGGTTTGGGGGGTTCCTAAAGTCAGTTTGGGGCATTGAAAATCTTCAGGTCCCTGAAGCTCAACAGTCTAGATCGCCCTGTAGAAGTATAGATTCACATTAAAAGTTCACAAGGATTTCTAAAATTCACATGTAAAAAATGTAAAGGTGGTGGGCAACTTGGATGTTTTAGCTGCAAAAAGTTTAAAATCAAATAGTGTAAATAGTCTGTGTTATTTCACAGGTTCAAAAGTGGGGTTTTTTTTTCAGTGTATTTTGTGCCGTGACACACCAAACTAAATGCAAAAATAAATGTGTATGATAAGATCTCCATGGAAACAAGCAAGCTGTTCTGAAGTCCTGTGTTTAGTGTTCAGATCAAACCCAGAGCGAGTGACCTGTCCTCCTCCTTCAACAGCAGCAGTGAGTTCAGGACAAATCCAGCTGTGTGGACATCTGTCACAGCTCAACCAGCGTCACACTTCTGAGGTTTATGCATAAGACTTATACAGGCCCTTTTCACGCTGCAGCTTGGCTAGTTCCGATGTGAATATACCAGCGTTTATGGTCAATTCATTCGCTCAGGAGGCTCAGATGCCGTAAACTAATTAAATATTTAATTGACAAAAAGCAGGCAACAAATTACAGCCAGAAAATTATTTGCAGCGAGTTCAGAGCTTCACATACAAGGTAAATACTTCACTATGTGTTTATAAAATGTGGCGTTCTGTTTCTGAAGCTATTGCTACCCTGTAGGTAATTTAATTATTCATGTTAAATAACTCTACAAACTGAACAAGCTTTTTACAAAAACACTCGGCCTAGGATGTCATGCATTTTTATTAAATTGTCTGCTCTATATTTTTCTGCAAATTTATTTGTTAGCATTTAGCATTGCGCCAAAATTATGCTCTGAACTTGCTGCCAGGGATTATCCAGTTTAAATACACTCTCCACTTTGAGTTTTTAAAATATTTATTAATTTTAGTGCATCTCGAATGAATGGAATGAGAAGGAAAAATCCACAGGTATCACGCAAACCAAAGCGTAGAAATGAGCCTATTGCTTTTTGTTGAATCCACGTTGCAAAACAAAAGGCATTAACGCATTGTAGGAACTTTTTTTTTTTTAGTTCTAGTCCCCATTTTAGACGTGTAAAGTAAGAACTATTGACCTCTAGCTCCTATTCTGGGGCAGGTATGTTCCAGACAGACAAGGAACCTATTGGTGACACAAGCACATTTACTGCACTGACTTTGTTTGGAAACATGTTTTATGGATTTTCACATTTAGACAAACTGTGCTTATCCTTGAGAAAAGATGACTTAAAAGCAGCTCCCAAAAACATGTTTGAATTGTAAATAGTTATTATTATAACAATATAAAAACAGTGAATGAATAAATGTGTTTTCTAGTTGATTTCAATTATGTTTTCTGTTTTTGTACCTCATAGTTTTATGTGGAATGGTAAAAACAACTTTTATTTTCCCGACACCAAACTAATGTATTATTTAAATGTTTTAGACTTTACAGAAGCTAATGTTAGACCCACTTTTAGAAATTGTTGCAGCGTGAACACAAACATGTGAACAGAGTAGTTCTAAACAGGGACTGAGGGAATGTTTGTACTTTTATGTGCAAAAACACCAACAGACCATGTATCTTCTTAAAAAGGCATTATTTTAATTTAAAACTTTCTACAGCAGTCACACGTTTTGCTCGCTTTTCTAAAGCATCTGAGCATTATAATGAGTTTGAAATCTTTTCACTCTGGAACCTGGTTTCAGAAATGTTCATGTTTGTTCTGAAACGCCCAAGCTTAGACAAGTGTGGACAAGGCCTTAGTTTATAGATCCACATCTACAGATATGTCTAACCCAGCTGCACTAAAGAATGAGTCCAACAAAGAAGACTAAATTCTCTATAATTCAATAAAATTTATTTGTACAACCCAAAAATAAGACGGCAGGTATCTCAGAGGACTTCACATGGTTGTTGACATAGCAGACAAAATTGTCAGAAAATCAAACAATGAAATATACCAATACCAAAAAGAGAAGCATAAGAAAATCTGAACAGTCAGATGATAATTGTTCCAGAGCCTTCCCTGTCATAAACAGATACATGCAAACCATAATCTTAATAACATTATTATCTCTACATACACTGAAAGAGTCTGTTTTTCATTCTTGTTAAACAGTGTCTTTTCCCAGTGTACATCATAAATCATCACCTCCTCCGGTTTAAGCTGATATACTGCAATCTAAATGCCATAAATGTGATTCGATTCAATTGAAAAGAAAATTGCCTTCCTCTCACAATGGCCATTCGCTGTAAAAAATGCCAGAGTTCATTTCCATATTGTAACTGCAGCCATTACAGAGCGATCAATAATGTATCAGTTTTTCCAGCAGCTTGCAGAGACTGTTCTCCATCTGCATCAGAGGTCACTCACTCACTCACTCACATGGAGGCAGTGCGTCCTGGTTTATTTTGGTTTTATACACACAACATGGCCGACAAAGTGCCCACAGCTCGCACACAGAGGACAGGCATGTGCGGTATTATTATGTAACGTTGTACGAGGGACACAATGACCACTGTAAGCCTTTACTGTAGGAACAGAGCTAGTTAGCATGGCAACACAAGATACGGCAAATAAAAGATTAATAAATTCTAGGAAAAAAAGATGCAGTCTTTGTCTTGAGGGGTCATGTTAACCTTTGTTTACAACTAACTTGACCAACAGAGCATACAGCCTGATACAGCTTTTACTCAGAGAAACTTTGATTGTATAACTTACTGAGTTTTATACTATAAAATTTATACTGTCCATTTCTTCTGTTTGTGGAGAATACAATGCCAGGAACAAACAGTAAGAAGGTCCAAGGTTCAGACCGAGGCCTTTCTATGAGGAGTATGCATGTTCTCTCCGTGTTTGCGTAGGTTTCCTCCTGATCCTCTCACCACAAAAAACATGTTCCATGGGCCTCCCCTCTCCAGGACTACAGATAGAAATTAGCTGGGAAGCCTGAATCTGGTACAACAAGCATCTCTGCATTGTGCTTAATTGTAAGCTGTTTTCACATAATCATAATGTCAGTGTGAAAAAATCTAAATCATGAGAGAAAAATAAGTTTCAATAGTAATTTAAAGTGTTTACAATGACACAAAAAAGATCACACTTACATCTTACCTCAACATTGTTCATTTGGTCTTCAAAGCTATTCATCAGATTTTATTATTATTCTTTTTTTTTTTTTTTTTCATTTTCACAGACCAGTGAGGTGTTTTTCATACTTTGACATGTTGACGGATGTTTCCTCAGAAGGTCACATGGTTTAACACACAGCAAGCTCAGGCATTTCAGAACAAAACTGACATAAAACCACACATCATCCACACAAAGCAGAAGTTTTAGGACACTGAAAATGAACATTTCTGAAACCAGGTCCCAGAGTGAAAAGATTTCAAAACTCCGGTTTAGCGTCTCCCAGTTACAATGATGAAATCTGCAGAATGTACTGACCTTTATATGATGTTCACTGCCAAAATCTGTCTCATTTCATCACAAACCACAGAAGAGACGGAAAAATAATATCTCTTCCTCATTTTTTGCCTGTCAATATCCAAATTTCAGCATAATCCTTTCTTTTTCTGTATTTTATCATGTTTTCATTCGACTGTTTATCAGTTTTTTCCTGTTCTGTTACATTCAGCAACTTTCTCCATATGCTCAGTCAAGTCTTGATCTAGTTTTGTGACTTTATGTCATTGTCACATCACCACACTCTGGTCAGTTACAGACATTACACCAACTTCAGGATAGTTTATGATTCGTATGAACGCAACAAATCCTAAAACACCAATTTATTTTTAAAATGATCATCGTATTGTCTTCGTGTGGACAAGCACAGACATTCTCCTGCTAAGATTAGCAGAGGAACAGCGCCAACTGCAGTTCAGCTGCAGGACAGATTCCTAGGTTCTTGAAAGCTGATAGGCCCTCTCCCATCGTTTATGTTTTCTGTCCTTGGCGTGCTCCTCCAGATCTCAGTTGCTTTCTTAATCCAAAGTTTGTGCTTGTCTTCAATCCTTGTAATAATAAGGACATCCTGAAACAATCTTAGCCAATTATTCTGCAAAAAAGTAAGAAAGGCATTGGTAACTGGTGCTGCTTTTGTTGTGTTAACATTACATAACATGTTAAAACAAAAAGCCGCACTTAATCCACAGTCACACCTCTCCGGAGTGAGAAAGTCAGGCTAAAATCATGCCTAAATTCCTCCAGTGTGCAGAAGGCTTTAGCAGACAATACCAGAGGAAAATGCTAATCCGAAGCTTAAACCCTGCCACTGAAAAAGCTTGCTCTATTCTGCTTTATAGGTTTGACCTCTGGAACATTTCTGAAGAAAATAAGTTAATTTTATTTTATGACATGAAGAAAATTGGCTGTATACTTGAGCTTCTAACATAATTGGTTGTCATTCATTGCACTGGATGTTTTATTCTAACAAATCCTGTCAGCGTACACAACAGAAGTCTGTATTCCCTCTTGACACTGCAGTCCACAGTCTGTTCAAGGACAAGTTCTGCAGCCTGCTTCAGCCGAGGGTCTTAATTAGAGCTTTATTTTGAAGGACAAACTCTTCACGCTCCGGTCTCCCTCGTCTCATCCCAAACACAGCATTCAAGGACTCACAAATCAGATGGAAAACGTCCCGCAGCAGGACAAGAGGAGCTTTAGCATCTGGTCTAAGGGTCACACTCTTTCACTGAGAGCTCTGTGCTTCTCAGAATAGCTTGAAGACTCTTTTTAAAGCTGGACTACCTGACGATTTCAGTTGTAAATTAGGATGCTTTGTATTTTCTACCAAAAAAGGCCTCCGAAACAAATGTATGAGCCACCTGCACTCCCTCCTTAATTAACTTCATCTATCTCGAAGGGAGCGCTCAACCTGGAGAAAACTCATTTCGACCTGTTGTATCTGCGATCTCGTGCTTTAGGTCATTACCCAAAGCTCATGGCCATAGGTGAGGTTGAGGTTAAGGTTAAGGTGCACTTTACTGTTCCATCCTTCAGTGCCGTTGGAGCATCTCCTCAGGAGCAGTGAGCAGTGCAGTGCTCGAGGACATTTCTCTAGATCTTCTCGTCTTGGTTAGGACTGTAGCTGGAACAATGCATATTCCATTGGGGCATGTTTTGGTTTCTGGGGGAAACTGGAGTGACCAGAACAAAAACCTCGCCTGGAAACTGCAGACAATATATAAATATATATATATATATATATATATCGCTTAGCCACAGTGTTTCTCTTTTGAATTTCAATAGGTGCATCATCTCCTTTACGAAAACCAACATGGCAACTCGCAACAAAAAAATACATGGAAAATTTTGAAAAAACAAAACAAAACAACAAAAAACTGAAAAACATTGCAATTTTCTGCAGAATGTGCTAAGTAAAAAACTATTTTAATGTGAGTTAAGTTAGATTTTGGTCTAAATAAACTAATCTAATTGCCTGGTTTGTTCTTGCCTGACCAGTCAGCGCCGGTTACATTCTGTTGCATTCTGTTTGATGCAGAAAGGTCTGAAACCGGAGCCTCAGCCAATAATTTCTCCGTCCAATGTTAGGACGATCCAATCAAGCACGACGATTCTGACACGCTGGTCAGGCAAGGTTCGTTCTAGAGTTGATCTGAAACGCAGGCGGAGGGAGAGGTGACCAGAACCACTTTTTGTTTGCAATTTGTTGTGACCTTCGGATTAGCACCCTGACACAGACAAAATCCACACAGATAGGCCTGGGCCATACTGGAGTCGAAATCGCAACCTTCTTGCTGTAAGGTGAGCGTGTCAGAAAGCAGATTCAACTCAACAACTTCTTCATTACAACAATTGGATACAGCGACCTCATCACTGCCGACACTCCAACGATCCTGTCAATCTCACACTCTATTCTTCTTTGTTGCAATTTTCATGTGCTCTTATAAGATTTAGGGCCTTGTTTCTTAAACCAGGGGCTAAATCGTGTGCAATTTTAGATCAGACAGATATGGTCATATATGACACTGTTGCCATTGTCAGTAACAAAAAATTGCAAACTATTGTTTTCAAGGTAAGATGCAACAAAGAACACTAAATGACAATGATGATAATGATTACAAATGTTTTTAGTCTTAATTGAGTTAATTCTTGGTCCATTATTTCCTTTATGCTACAGTAATTATGGTCTTGTTTGAGTATGCACAGAATATCTCTTTTACAAATGGGATTCTCACTGCCTTCTGACAATATGGTTATTTAAAGAAGTTGAATTGCCTCTTAAGTTTGCATACAGTCTGCAAAATTATGATCCAGGACTGTTCATATTTTCTCCTACAAAAGACAAGAACGCGAGCGCATATATTTTTGTCTTGGTCATAAAAGAGGAGAGCTAATATGTTTTGTTGTGTCGAGAAAGATGGATGCGCTGTGATATTTGTTTCCCAGTGTCTATTTTTAAGGCATTTTCTTCAGACAATTTGATTTAAAAACGTGGTTGATGGATGATTTTGCCTGAGATGCTCCAGAGTGAAGATGTATTTATGTTTTGACTTCCTGGATTATTCGCTTAGTGCAAAACAAATGTGTGCAAAAATATGCTAATAATTGCACAGTGTGAGAGCATCCTCTTGTATTCTCCTTTTAACCGGATTAAACTGTGAAGCAGCGAGTGATCCAAGCACAGATCCTGCGTCTGCTTTTCTCCACACACAGAGACTTAAATGTGCAATGTTTAACTTTAATGGGCTCTGTGCACATAATTTCATTTGGCTGTGTACGTTCAAAATAGCTAACTTCTATATGTACGACCACTTCCTGTTAGCGTTAGCATTTAGACACAATTATGTCTCTTTTTAAACACACGTGTTCTCTGATGAAATATTCCTTTAATATGTAAAGTCTTTAACATATTTTCTGTAACATTTACCAGAACAGTCTGATCTAAATAATATTTATTTGTTTTTTCTATGAGGTTTTCACTACATCAGTTTAAAACGAAACAGGAAGTGGTCGTACATACAGAAGTTAGTTATTTTGAACGTACACAGCCAACTGAAACTCTGTGCACAGAGCCCATTCTGGAGACGTATGATGTTGTCAAGTAAGTTACAGGTCAGAGCTGTGGAGAGGTGACCCTGCACAGAAAGAAGAAAACATGTATATCAAGATACTTTAGCTGAACATTGCGTTGAGGTGACACAATGAAATTATTGATATTACAATATTGATATTATGATACTTTCTCTTGCGTCTTATACAAAACATGTTTTGTTTGAAGAGAAGTTGTTGTTGTTGTTTTGTTTTTTTGTTTTTTTTTGGGGAAGGATGAACAGATAAGTTTTAGTTTGAAGTTACAAAAATGTTAATGTTTAGATCTTGGGTTTGGTGTTGGTTAATATTAGGATTTTTTTTTTTTTTTCTGCAGTCCATAATAGAAGTTAACTGGGGAAACAGAGCTGTACTCGATGTATCGGTATCAAAATATATCGTGACAAACTTGTTTGCAATACATGTATCGATACAGGTAGACATATCGGGACATGTCAGAACACTTAAACTCATTAGAAATTTTACACTTCTGAACCTGGATGACTGCTTTAAAGCTGAAACTGTTGATCTGAATGTCACTCATTCATAGGACACTTGTATTTAAGATGTAAAATCAGTGTCAAAACACACAATTCAGCATTTTAATTATGATGATGATGATGATTTGGGTTTATACAGCGCTTTTCAAGACAACCAAAGATGCTTCACATTCTGCAGTATTCATTCATTCCACACTAGTAGTGGTAAGCTACTACTGTAGCCACAGCTGTCCTGGGGCAGACTGACAGAAACGAGGCGACCATTTCACACCATCTGCCCCTCTGACCACCACCAAACGTTCAAACACAAGCACAACTACAATTATTGAGATACTGCAAAAGAATATTACTTCTTGTCAATTGCACTAGTCTCATGCTCTTATTTTTCAGGTCATGTTAGGATCAGTTAATTGTAGTTTACAGCTGCATAATAAACCAGACTTTTCTCCAGCACAAAGCTCTTCTGAGCAGAGTCAGCAGTGTTTCCCCAAAGACTCCAGCACTTCCTGGTTCAGACGTGATTTATGATGTTTTTGTGCAGAGTTTTATTAGAGGACGTCCCATTCAGCAGCTTTATTTAGACTGACTCCATGAGCACAGACTGTGGGATTTAAAAACATATTAGCTGCATTATAGACATGAATATGAGGATTGAACAGAAGATAATAATGTCGCTGTTGTGTGAAGTGACAGTGAAACACATTGTATTCAAGTGACGTCACAGCTTTTTCAAGAGCCAAACATCTTAATGAGTTTATTCAGAATAAATGAACCAGAAAAGCAGAATAAAGGAAGCACAGGGACAGTGTAGAGCTGGGTCTGCTGTGGTCAGGAGATGAACACGGTGGTTAGAGAATATTAAAAATAATCTGGATTTTCCTGCCAATAGTTCTCCACCATACTGTATCTCCACAATTGTACAACTTGCATGTTATAATCCAGATTGTATTTGCATTGTAGACATTAGCTTAACTTTATTCACTACTGTCTAATTAGACACCAGCTCTGTTTGTTGAGACCACTAAAGCAGTGGCATAGTTACTTGGATGAAGACAGCACAGACAGTTCTACTTTTAGTCTTTTTGTAAAACATGTGTTTTTAAATGTTTGTATCTTGTTAGAATGTAAAAATAAATCACACTTGTTCATGTGTTTTCCTCATTAGAAATTGAGTAAGAGCTCCATTTGTTGGCTGCAAAGGAAATTAATCAATTCAATCTTGCCTAATGCTGTGGTTTTGTGGTTTTTTTATCTCCAGGTAGGCAAAGGAGCACAAAAAAGCCAAGATGAAGTTTTTTCAGGTTTATTGACAAAATCACAAAAAACAGAGGAAAGACAGAACCCAGCTGGAGCAGCCGGGGCCGGCACCCACACTGACTGACCCACACCCTTGGAGTCCTTAAAAACAATTCTTAAAATACATTGAGAAATACGGCTATATTTGGAGGTGGCCAGAGCTGACTGCACATGTTAAAGTCACATGTTAAAAGTCTGTTAAGAAGCCGTGTTGTAAGCGCATGGGTCCCGGTTGCCATAAGTCCCTGTTGTCAGCTATACATAGGGCAGATTGTGTTTCCGACAGACTGGCCAGTGTGACACACATATGTAAGCATATGTAAGAGTTAAAATGAAGAACAATCAGAATGAATAAAACAAAACAAAATGAAACCAGATAAAAAATTTTCCAGATAAAGTGGGAGTATGAGCCTCTCAGAAGGTCACAAAGCAAAATCTGAGCGTCGCATTAACAAAAGTGCATTATCTGCACATTTGTTTTCTTGCATAGCATTTTTAAACGTGTGTTTGTCTTCCTGATTTGTGATTGTTAATGCTCTTAATTCTCCAATGTACGAATTGTGTTAAACACAAACTTCCCTTGCCTATCCTTTACTTCTACTTCACTGTAAAGATTTTTCATTACTAAGTTCATCCACAATCTGTTCTTTGCTCTACACATGTTGTCCCATGTCTTTCTCCTTGTGTGACAGTGTATCTGTCGATGCCTGGACCTCGGATGCCCTTTAATTTTGAGGACCTGAACCCTTCTCACTTGGATTCCTCATCACCTCCCTCACATGGATCTGCTGTCCTTACCCTGCTGGATGAATCGTTTCATCTGCCACTGGTTTCTAACTTCATTGACTTAAAGTTCTTTTTGCATCAGGATCTGCGTCAGTCTTGGTCACATCAGCAGCCTGTCCATCCATGAGAGTGGATCTCTCCTTCACTGTGGAGAGAGAGATCTGTGTTTTTTCTTGGATCTAAGGACAGAGGATGTTCTGGGACAATTATCAATCTGTCTATTTGTTGTTGGACAATCTGCTTGTATTTCTGAATAATGCCTGTTTCTGATTTGGGTATTGACCAAATGTTTTATTCTTGGATTTTCTGACCATTTTGTTTGCTAAAAAAAAAAAAATCATGTGAATAACAGTTGTAATTTTGGCCTTTACAAATAAATTGATTTAAAAACATCTATTATTTTGCTGTGAGGGTTGTGAGTTGGTTTCGTGGCCATTTTGGGGTTCCTGGTTTGAAAAGTTTGTGAATCTTTGTGCTAATGCTGCAAAAAATGCTCAAAACAAGTCTGAATAATCTATTCACTCATTCGGTAATTTTCTTCCGCTTGTTTCTGTTGATTGTCGCTGGTGATTGGAACCTACGTATCTCAGTGATTTTGGGCCTTAGGCGGACGACGATCAATTTATAATTTCTTAACTTAAAACACTGCAGAAGATCTCAGAGCTCAATCTATGACATCACAGATCAGGGACATTCAGAACAGTGTTTTCTGAGGCTCAAAAAGAAAAGAGTAGTATCTCACACACATAACTTCACGTGTGTTTAAAAGCTTAAAAATGAATATTTCCTTTTAACTTGTTTAATGGGCTAAGCAACAACAGAGGCCCTGACAATGAATAGTTAATATATTTTCAATTGGAAATATGCACATTTTGCAATATGAAGAAACTTTCCCCTGTGGAACAGTAAAGAAATATTTACGTAATTCTCACCAGTGCGTTTAGAATCTATATGTTCTAATGGGGAATTGTGGCTTTCCTTTTTCCATTGCACTTGCAGAGCTGAGACTTGGAGCTGCCCATAGGAGCCATTTTGTGGATTATGTCGGTGGGCGGTAAAAGCCTAGAAGATCAGAGCTTATCCAAAGCACCAGACGGAGAACAGACCCAACCATCTCCGCGCGAGAGATGGTACGCTCCAATTCTCCACTCTCAGCAGATAAAATGTCCGCTCCGGCTCAGAGTGCTGCTGGAATAAATTTGTTTCAGATTTGAGATTCTCCTGGGACGGTCTTTGAAGAGCTGTATATTTTTATCACAGAGGGAGAGGAAGATGAAGGAGCCTCGTTAGTCCAAGGAAAGGCGTTGGAAATGATCTTATGTTCAATTTTTTATTATGAAGGGTGGTGTAAAGTTTACTGAAGCTGCGTTCGCTTGCTCACTCATCAACATTCAGATTAAATGCCCTGCCTTTGCCAATGTGACGTATAATTTACTGGTTTAAGGGGGTATCTGACTGGCCACTTAAACATTTAAAACGACCATTATTCTTACCCTGTTGGCAAATAATCTGTCATGAAAAAGATGCAACACCATTAAACGAGTAAAATCTAAAGATTATCTAAGTATCTGAATAGGAGTTTATTATTTAGCTTCAAACACGCAAATGAATAACAAAAAATACCAAAAGTATTTTCCAGATCTAAACGGAAACATTGGTTGAATAATTTTAGACATGCATTCTGGGTCACCTTTCCACTGATCTAACATGCACCTTAAACTTCTTATATGAAACAAGAATGTGATGCAGGTCCATAGTTAGTCAGTTGTCTAGACTGAAATATAATGCAAGTAACTGCCCAAGGTAATATTTGGGAGGCCAAACTAAGGGCCTCATTTGTCAGTCCAGGTGCTAAATTAAAACCGTCTAGAGATTTTTAAAATGTTAACAAATCACTCCTTTTTGGTCGTTCTGTTGTCCAGGAAGTAGAGCATAAACATGTGTGTCAGTGACTGTTGCAGTTTCTTTGTGGTAAACTTGCAAATTAAAAATTACAGTATCATTTTCTAGGTTAATATTTGACAAATGATGAGAACATTTACAGTAAAGTCTGCTCATCTCAACTTGGTTGGTTCTGGCTAATGCACCACTCTGCTGTTTGCTGTTTGGACGACCATACTTCTTGTTTTTTGTGAACCGTTTGCGGTCCTGCGATACCTGATCTAGTAGCTGGAGTGAAATGAAATTGAGTGGAGCCACTAGGGGACTAGTTACTAAATAATAACCATTGTCTGTTTTACAGCAATGTGTTACAAAAAGACAAATTGTAGAATAAGCTAATTTTATCTTTTACATCACATATTTTTGTTTGGGTTTAGTAAGGAAATCTTAGTCCCAACCCTAAACTTACCCATTTAGTAACTTAAAGCCTAAACTTACCCAAAGAAAATGTCGCCACATGGCTTCAACCAAAATTTGTGGTTATTTTATGTTTTAACTTTTTGTAACATATTGACAAATAAAAGTGGTTTATAAGGTTTTGACATTTCGTTACAGCAGGACTCCCGTATGTCCCGGGCTTGCTGTGTGAAGCACTTTAAAATGGAAATAAACCATCATAATCACTCCAAACAAGAACAAGCAGTAGAAAATGAACAGATGAATGAATGCACAATTACACATACATTTTTTTCCACACACATACCAGCAAACAAAGAATGTAAAAAACAAAGAAGATATATTGTAAATAGAAATCAATTCAAATCCAACCACAACCACAATATGTTTGATGAGACAAAAAGCTACAATCCGACTTTATGAACGTGTACGAGAACATAACAGTGATGTATTACTCTGTCTAAAGCGTATTTCTGAGCAGATATTGTTTTATTCATCAGGGTTAAAAGCATAGAAGCTCCACAGACAGAGTTAAGCTCGGTGAAGTCTCTGAGGAGTAACAGTAACATGCACAGGGCAAGTATCAAGAGACCAACTGCAGCTCACGCATTTACATTAGACTAAAGGCGAAACAATGGAAGACAGAAAATGTAATAAGTTGAATCTGAAAAAGCATAATTTGTGCAGCAGTCGTCACAAAAGCATTAACAGTCTGGAGAAAGGCCTGCGCTTGGTCTTTGTCGGGTTTGAAGTGTGCAATTACAGACTAAAAATGAACTCAATTTAAGCAGCAACACTCAACAAAACAAAAAAAGTGGAATCATTTACAGCTGACTCATTCATCTGACGGAGAAAAATAAAATGGTTTAAGAACAGAAGTGAAATGTGGCATTTAATGAGAACAGGTTATGTGCAATAACTTTTGAGAGCTTTTAGTAATTGTTTTTTTGCCCACTCAAGTTATGTTTAGGGCAAAATGGACAAGTGATTGAAGCATGCATTGGTGCTTTAAAGTTTTTATTTAGTCTGTTAGAACTGTATTTCCTGATCATTCATGCACATTCTGAACTACAGGTTGGTGAGCAGTTTAAATTGAGGGGAAAAAGTGAAATCATTAGTTTGCTCAAAGTTATATTTGGATTGATTCCTGCAGGTTTGAGTAATCTTGTTCTGTCCTGCAGCTGATGCTTCAGTGGTCAGAAAATTCCTGTTTTCACCTACAACCTATCCCCGCCCACTTATCTGTATTTACTTTTGCTACAAGAAAAATCAGATTTTGAGTAAAACAGATTTCAAATGGGTCATGAAGCTTTATAGCAAAAAGGTGGTAATTCAAAATCTACATACATTTTCTTCCAGGCTGAGCTTGTTTAAACTGGCTCACTTCTGATGGATCTGTGTTGAACTCCGTTATGAGTTTATCCACATTATCCATCTGGAGCTTCCCCTGCTGAAAGTTTTCGGGAAAAGGTGGAATGTTTACTGAAATACTTCAGACTGATTGTATCTGCGGCCCACCTTAGTTTTTGGTGAGTAACCAATCACATGGACACCTCTCTGCTCTATTTAAAAAAAAAATAGAAAAAAGGTAATATTCCGTATTTCTGATAAAACACAATTAACAGAAGCTGAAACAAATAAAGCTGACATCTTCTTTTTTGAGACCCTACCTGCTGTCATCTTTGATAACAACCCCCCTCAGGCTGTCCTGCTGCAATGCGATTGGGGATCACTGGTTCAGACTGTAAATCAATCTGGTCGAGAACCAGATTAATTTTTTTTTTTTTTTTTTCTCGAGTTTGTGAATTCACAAATATTTTGAGAGAATCCATCTGTCTGGAAAGGTTTCTTTTCCTACAAAACTCAAATATTTCTTGGTATAATGTTTGCATAATTTTTTTAGTAACTTTTTGCTAAGTTTTAAATAAGACCATTATGCACAAGTCATATTTTACATTTAGGTTAATCAGTAATCATAAATTAATAATTTTGAGTGAATGTTAACATGAAATATAACAAAATCCTGCACTCTGACAGGCAAAATAAAGAAGGCTGCCTGATAAAAGAACAGAGGCCGAAACGGTCACCTACTGTAAATAAATTTCACCATTTTGGCAAGTCAGAGTGTGGGATTCATTTTTATTGCACATTTGAACTAGTATTATGCACATGATCTCCAAAGCACCTGCTTCTGTAAAATGATGTGCGAAGCATTTACGAAATCCCACAATTGTTTAAATTGACTCAAACACCTTAAAGCTACTTAAAACCGTAGATTTTTTTTTTACTTTTTGATTCGTGCACAGGGCTTAATTTGAGCCAGAACAAACCGGAATAAGATCCGGGAACTCTCGTGGGGTGTTCCAGCAACAGCTTTGTCTGCTAAGGTAACGCTTCCTAATAAGCTTTTTGTCTTTCCTCTACGAGACGTGGCTCTGCTCCTCTCCCGTCTCTCATTAACAGAAACAGTAACAGGTTTATTTGTGGGGAAGACGGAGTCACAGATTGATGATTGGTTAAAAGTGAAACTGACTGGAAATTTGACCAATCAGAAGCAGCGCAGGCGTTTTTAAGACTTCATTGGTTCCAGGCGCGACAAGCTTCTTCTTCCAAAACAGGAAATATGTGTCTTAGTAGATTTTGTGGATTTTTTTGTTATTTGCGACTCGTTTTGATGGATTAAAAGCAGAGACAGCAGCGGGAGTGTCCCGTGTGTTTAGAGTGTACGAGGCAATAAAGAGGTAAGAACCAGCGCACGGATAGCTGTCTGCTGTTGGCTTTTTCTCGTAAGTACAACTACTTTAATGTGTATTTTGACAATCACGTTTGATGTACGAGACCTGTGTCTGCTGTGTAAAGGCTGTTTGTCCTGTGTTGTTGTAGTGAGGGTCAAATACTGATGCGGAGGCAGTGCGCTGAGGTGCAGGACGAGCGCGTGTGGGAGGGTATCTTGTCGCTGTAAATCGGATTCAGCGGCATGTGCGGTTGTGATTTCTGTTAGAATTAATGAAAATCTCTGTGTGCGACGAGTAAAAAAAACGTGTAACACTGACAAAATTACTTTTAAATTGTTTAAAACCAAGTAGGATGGAGAGTTGGGTTGTATTTTAGCATTTCTAAGCCTCTATGTTCACTTATTGTGTGCTCTCCGGTAAAAGTTCAACCTTGTCTGGACCTCCGTCCAAAACCCACGTTTTGTTCCGGCAACGTTTGATTACAGATTAAGCACTGCTCGTGCATAATCGTCTTTTAATTAATGACGACTTAAAACTTGGGAAAATGTTACTAGAACAAATTTTGGCAACGGATTACCTCAAAATGTTTGGGTTTGTAGACAGGACAGGCTCTGAGCGGCTGGATGTCAGTGAGTTACCCAACAAAGAAGAGAAACAGAGGCAGGTTTTTCTGTGGTCCACGTTTTTTTTTCTTTTAATTTCCCTTTTTCAATAATACAAAATAAAGTGCACAAAAACAAAAGTGCGAGTGCTAAGGTGCATGGAGGATTAAAATCAGGAGCATGTAGTCTTCCAGCAGCAGAACAATGAATGGTCTTTCTCGGCGCCTTATATACTGCAGGTTAAAACTATAAAACTCCATGGGTGTAACCAGTTAACATTAGCTTGTTAAAACTAAGTTAAAATCCTCCATTAAAAATAACCATAAACAACCAATTATCTAAAACCCCAAATACAAAAGATAAACCCTAAAACCAGAACACCAATAAAAATAACTAACAAAATCCCGATTAAAATTGGCCTAAATCCCCCCTGCTCTGTCTGTCGTCTTGGACTGGCCCGGAACGTTTATGTCGGTGTCCGTTCCCCCGGGGACTCTTTTGGCCCGGACACCTGGACACAAGAGACAGGTAAGTTACAGCTAAAACATCACATTTCCACATTCACCCCACATTCACACTTAAAACCAGTTTCACTACACACACGCAACCGCATTCAAGACACAACCAATTTAAAAACCAGGCACATATTATTGCACGTTGCTCAATTATAATTACGTTTGTGTTTTCCTCCGCAGACCGGCCGCCGCCATTACCGGAAGTGCCCACCCGACCGGTGCTGCGGGGAAACTAAAATGTTTTTAATAAATAATTTTAAAATACAAACGTGTGCAATATTTTTGTATGTGCAAATTAGCGTGTCTTAAAAGTGCTGTGTGCTATAAAAGTGCGATGAAACTGTTTAAAGTGCAAAAGTGAATGAAAGTGCATGTGTGATAGGCCATATTAAATAAGTAACGGACTCCTGTTCGTTACATTTCCCCCTCCCTCTCCTTGAGGCGCAGCCTCCTCTTCAGCACTCCTGGAGAGACAGTCCGCAACCACGTTTGATTTGCCGGGCCGGTATTGGACTGTAAAGTTGTATGGCTGCAAGGAGAGGTACCATCCAGTGATGCGATTATTGGCATCCTTCATCTTGTGAAGCCATTGAAGAGCGCGATGATCCGTTTCTAGTGTGAAGTGACGTCCAAGCAGGTAGTATCTGAGAGAGTCAACAGCCCATTTTACTCCCAAGCACTCCTTTTCAACTGTCGAGTACCTGGTTTCACGGTCCAGTAATCTCCGACTCAGGAACACAACCGGTCTCCTCTCCCCCTCCCTCTCTTGGAGTAGAACTGCCCCCAGTCCAGTCTGAGAGGCGTCCGTCTGCAGGATGAAGGGCTGGCTGAAGTCGGGACTGGCGAGGACTGGCTCTGTACAGACAGCTTCCTTCAGGTCGTTGAAGGCCTGCTCGCACTCCTCTGTCCAGCGCACCTTGTTTGGAACATTCTTCTTTGTCAGGTTTGTGAGAACAGCAGATCTTTCTGAAAAGTGAGGCACAAATTTTCTGTACCATCCGACTAGTCCAATGAATCCTCTCACCTTCCTCTTTGTGGTGGGGACCGGGAATGAGCGTATCGCTTCCATCTTCTCCACCTGGGGTTTGATCTTCCCATAGCCGATTGTGTAGCCCAGGTACTGTACTTCTCTGTGGGCCAGTGAACACTTTCGGGGGTTGATGGTCAGTCCAGCTGCTCTGATTCTCTGAAGAACCTCCTGGAGATGGCATAGGTGGTCTTCCCAGGAGCTACTGTAGATGACCACATCGTCCAGGTAGGCAGCCGAGAAATCAGAGACGTCCCGCAGTACATGGTCCATCAGGCGTTGGAAGGTCGCTGGAGCCCCCTGCAGACCAAATGGCATTACTTTGAACTGGTACATACCAAATGGTGTCCGAAATGCAGTCAGTTCTTTTGCTTCAGGAGCCAGCGCCAGCTGCCAGTAACCTTTGCTGAGGTCTAGGGTGGTGATGAAGGCTGCTCCTCCCACTTTCTCCAGCAGATCGTCAATTCTGGGCATTGGATATGGATCGAAGTTGGAAATGGCGTTGAGATATCTGAAATCAATGCAGAATCGCAGAGAGCCATCTTTTTTGGGTACCAGCACGATGGGACTGCACCACTCGCTACTGGACACTTCAATGATTCCGAGCTCAAGCATTAACATTATCTCTTTTTGAAGTACAGGGACCAACCGCTCAGGTATCCTGTAGCTCCTCTGACGCACCGGGGCATCCTTCTTCAGCCGTATTTTGTGCTGGACCAAAGAAGTGAAGCCTGGGGTTTCCTGGAACAGAGACGGGTCAAGTAGTGGTTGAATGTCCTCCTGCTGAGAGGGAGAGAGGTGGGAGAGATCAAGGCCCGCTGGTTCATTAGCAGAGGTAGGAAAATACTTTTCTGTAGTTTCTTCGTCCTGCACCGCTCGGACCAACAGCTGCTGTGCGCGCTCTTGGCGAACGTGAAACTCTTTTAGAAGGTTAACATGAAAGACTTGATGTTTCTTTTGTCTGTCAGGCATATGCAGTTCATACGTTACTTTTCCAACTTGTTTTGTAATTTCATACGGACCATGCCATTTAGCTAACAATTTATTTTCAGTTGTCGGCAACAATAACAGTACCTTTTGTCCTGGGCTGAAGACTCTCTCTTTTGCTTTTTGGTCAAACCATGTTTTCTGCTGCTTTTGCGCCTCCTTCAGATTTCCTGGGCCAGTGCTGCCATCGCCTCCAGTCTCTCCCTCATCTTGACCACGTAGGCTATGATGTTGTCTCCCTCGGTCTCCGTCTGCTCCCAATAGTCCCTCAGGAGGTCCAGTGGCCCCCGGACCTGACGACCGTAGAGGAGCTCAAAAGGGGAGAAGCCGGTGGATGCCTGTGGGACTTCTCTGTAGGCGAAGAGAAGGTACGGCAGCCACTGGTCCCAATCAGCGCCTGTGTCACAAACAAACTTGCGCAGCATGTGTTTCAAAGTCTTGTTATAGCGCTCTACCAGCCCGTCCGTCTGGGGTGATAAGGTGTGGTCCTGATCCCCTTAACCCCCAGCAGCTGGTAGACCTGCTTTAACAATTTTGACATGAAATTGGTACCACAATCTGTCAGAATCTCTTTTGCCACACCCACTCTGGAAAGAGTTGTAATAGACAATTTGCAATTGTTTGCTTTAATTGAGCGCAATGGAAAGGCTTCAGGATATCTGGTGGCGTAATCACATAGGACCAAAATGAAACGGTTTCCTGTAGAACTTTTTTCAAGTGGACCAACAATGTCCATTCCGATTCGTTCAAATGGGGTACCAATTATGGGCAGTGGTTGTAAATGAGCCTGGCCAACTCCTTTCCCAGCAGTTAATTGGCATTTTTCACATGTTTTACAGAATTTTGAAATTTGGGTGTACATGCCAGGCCATGCAAAACGACTGCCGATTCTGCGCAGTGTTTTCTGAAAAGCCATGTGACCGGCCCAGGGAATGGAGTGGCCCAGTTCCATTACTTTTTGTCTGAACTTGTGAGGTAAAGCTAAAGCTTCAGTTTTGTCATTGACCTGGTACAAAATGTCATTTTTAATTACATATTTTGTCTCATCCAAACATTTATTTTCTCCCTGTTGACCTGATGCCTTCTCTAACCAGGGTTTTAGGGATGGGTCCTGTTTTTGAAGTGCCCCTATGTCTGTGGGGATTTCAAATTCAACTGGACTGAGTGGTTTTGAACATTGACTTTCTTCTTTTGGAGAGCCTGCAAATTTTTCTTTCCTTCTCTGTGCTTTGGGCTTTCTAGCCTTTCCTGGCAAAGCCTCAAACTCCTCCTCCCAAAAGGAAGCTCCTCAAAATTAGCTTTAGCTTTCTGAGCTCTGGTGAGGACATTAACTGAATTAACCGGTTCAACTGTGGGTTTTTCAGTTACAGGATTGCAGACTTTTTCTCCCTCCAAAACATTGCTCTGAGACATGAGATCAAGTAATGTTGGGATGTCATTTCCCAGGATGACATCAAAAGGCAAGTTTTCTGCTAAGGCTACATTTAACAGGTAAGTTTGGCCTCCAACTGTAATGTAAACCTCCGCTGTTGGGTAAGTATGCTCATCTCCATGAATACAGGTAAGTGGTGTGGTTTCCCTAGAGCGCCTCTCCTCTGGGACCAAACTGGAGAGAACTACAGACTGAAAACACCAGAGTCTAGCAGTGCTTCAACTTTTTGGCCATTAACTAGAACTGGTGTTGTGCGCCCTCTACGCTCCATGAGCGGTACTGCAGCTGGTCTAGGCACTGAACACAAAAGAGAAGGTTTTGACTTTAGCATCGGACAAAAATGCTGAGTATGGCCCATTTTGTTGCAGTTGTAACATCTGACTTCCTGCGACCTGTTTGTGGGCCTTTTAGCTGCCTGAGACTGATAGGGCTGGGATTGCTTACTTTTAAAAACCCCAGGAACAGGACCACAACCTTGATCACCCCCATAGGACTTACTTGGCTGGGTGAAACGGGGCTCCCGTCCAAAGTAGCCGGCTCTGGTCCCTTGCGCGCTGACAGGAAGGCCTCGGCGAGACGAGCTGCTTCTTCAGCACTGTCAGGGTCGCGCTCCCGGATCCAGATCTCGAGCTCTGGGTTGACCATGCGGAGAAACTGCTCCAGGATGAACTTCTCCCAGACGTCCTCTTGTGAAGACTTTTCGGGTTGGAGCCAACGATTTAACAGGTCCTTGAGACGAACGTAGAGCTCCCGCGGCGTCTCATCTGGCTCAAGCTTGAGGGACCTGAAGCGTCGTCGGTAAGTTTCATCTGTGATTTCATATTTGGATAAAATGGCTTCTTTCACTCTTCCATATTTGTTTGAATGTCGAATGTCCATCTGCACAAAAGCGCTGCGTGCCTTGCCGGTCAATAATGGAACCAGGCGGACCGCCCACTCTTCTTTTGGCCATCGACAGACTTTGGCCATCCGCTCAAACGTGATTAAAAAATGTTCAATGTCGTCTTCGGGTGTCAGGATCGGAAGTTTAGGCTCCCTCTGCGGTTTGTAGCTGTAGCCGCCAGGGTCTGGCCCATCATCGTCACTATCAGACTCTCCGTATTCACAAGATGGCTCGTTTTGTCCTTGCACCTCAAGCTCATGGGGCTCGGACGTCTTCTGCTGCTGCTGGATCTGCTGGAACTGCCGCTGCATGGCCTCCCAGCGTTGCTCCTGTAGAAGCTTGTCTTTCTCATGCTTCTTCTCTCTGTCATCTTGCCTCTCGATCAATGCTTTCACGAGGGCAGTCAATTCCTCCACATTATCTTTAGCTTTACTACTGCTCAGTTCTCCCTGGGATGCAGATGGTTCAGCATTTCCCTCATCTGGTTCCTCAGGTCTTCTTGCTGTTCTCTTCATTATAACTTGAGTACTCACTGTGGCAGGGCGGCACTTCTGACACCAAATGTAGACAGGACAGGCTCTGAGCGGCTGGATGTCAGTGAGTTACCCAACAAAGAAGAGAAACAGAGGCAGGTTTTTCTGTGGTCCACGTTTTTTTTCTTTTTAATTTCCCTTTTTCAATAATACAAAATAAAGTGCACAAAAACAAAAGTGCGAGTGCTAAGGTGCATGGAGGATTAAAATCAGGAGCATGTAGTCTTCCAGCAGCAGAACAATGAATGGTCTTTCTCGGCGCCTTATATACTGCAGGTTAAAACTATAAAACTCCATGGGTGTAACCAGTTAACATTAGCTTGTTAAAACTAAGTTAAAATCCTCCATTAAAAATAACCATAAACAACCAATTATCTAAAACCCCAAATACAAAAGATAAACCCTAAAACCAGAACACCAATAAAAATAACTAACAAAATCCCGATTAAAATTGGCCTAAATCCCCCCTGCTCTGTCTGTCGTCTTGGACTGGCCCGGAACGTTTATGTCGGTGTCCGTTCCCCCGGGGACTCTTTTGGCCCGGACACCTGGACACAAGAGACAGGTAAGTTACAGCTAAAACATCACATTTCCACATTCACCCCACATTCACACTTAAAACCAGTTTCACTACACACACGCAACCGCATTCAAGACACAACCAATTTAAAAACCAGGCACATATTATTGCACGTTGCTCAATTATAATTACGTTTGTGTTTTCCTCCGCAGACCGGCCGCCGCCATTACCGGAAGTGCCCACCCGACCGGTGCTGCGGGGAAACTAAAATGTTTTTAATAAATAATTTTAAAATACAAACGTGTGCAATATTTTTGTATGTGCAAATTAGCGTGTCTTAAAAGTGCTGTGTGCTATAAAAGTGCGATGAAACTGTTTAAAGTGCAAAAGTGAATGAAAGTGCATGTGTGATAGGCCATATTAAATAAGTAACGGACTCCTGTTCGTTACAGGGTTTATAGTGTATTATATCATCTTTGATCATTTTTACTCTACTCTTTATTCAGAATACAAAATAGTTACATAAATGCAGTTCTATTTTCTTTTTGACTCAAAGGACCTAAATCCTTCTTTGTGTCATTAGAAACACTTGAGAAATCACTGATCTCCTGCAGAAAACTGGGCTCCTAATTGGTCCTGATTAATATGAATGAGGAGATGGATATTGTGGGACGGCACACACATGAATATTGATAAAGCTGCAGAGTCTGATGTTATGAGGTCTTCAAGTGGAACCGATCCATCACCAGCGAAGACAGACGCTTCAAAATGACCTCTGAGGCAAATGTAAGGGCAAGTCTGGGCTCTTCATTATCGTCATTAAACACAGATAAGTCTACGCTCTAATGGAAGAACACTTCATCTCAATCAAGCAGAAATAAAGTGCATTTTGAACGGTGCCATTAGTAATAAAGAGAATATTTTCCTTTCTAACTCTGAAATGGGATCTATGAAATCATCTCTAAAGTATATCTGGTATTTTAAATTTCTTGTATGATCTGAGAGATTGCTGAGTAAAATAATCTACCAATGGAAGAGATATTAAAGTTGACAGGTTGTTCAGTAAACATGATTATATTTAAGATTTCACTAAACATTTTGCTTGCAAGTTTGTTAAAGGTTGATCTTGATGAGGTTTGTAAATGTCTTTTGGCCAACACATATGATATAAATGTTATTCCACAACTGTTACCGCAACCACATTACAAAAAACAGCTAAAATCCATGTAGTAGTGTTTTCTTAATTGAATTACCAAGAGACTCAAATTAAATGCATGGTTTTTTATTCATATTTTGATGTTCTCTTCCATCTTCGCCTTAAACTGCATTTATGTGCTCTCGGAAACTGGGAAGTTCTGACCTCCAATGGAAAAAAAGAACTTGAACTCTGCTCAGAAAATCAGGTGGAAGTGTGGGACCCCCAAATCGTGAAATCCCAGTCCAGCAGATCCTAGGAACAATGGTGACATGCGACAAAGCCCCATTGTCTACTGTTTCTGAGTTTTTTGGGGGGCGATTTTGAGCAAACTCGCTCATTTTGCAGTTATGTGTCCAAAAACTGCGACTGTGCTGCCACGATGGTTTAATGCTGTTAGTGCATTTTCAGTGCATTTTCAGTGGCAAAGCCGACCAGGTGGGTTATAAAATCTCCTTCTGACACCGCTGCTAAGGCAAGTGGAGCAATGGTGCAAAGGTTCAATCATCGTTTTGGTGTTTCATTTTTGTCAATTTCAATTTTAGAAAATACTCACATGTTCACATCATAAGCTCATGTACTAATGTAGGCTAAAGCAAAGGCTTCATACATATGTCTGTAAAGTTAATTAAAAAGAACCTTGACGTGTAAGTAAGAAACTAGACCTGTGCACAGCCTCAGAACTGTGAACTTCTCCACACGTCAGAATCGCTCTCACATGAACTCACATCGCTCACAAGCTCACTGTCCATATTTGGTGCCGTCAATCATTGTCTGTTCACACCACTGGGCATCTTAAAAGTCGTTTGAGCATCTCCCACTTTGCAAGTCTTTTTGAGGTTCAGTTGAGGACAGAGTAAGTTCTGATCGCATGTTTAGCCTCTCTTAAGAAGACATCCCTAATCTACAAAAATTAAAAACTTCATTAGTATTAGCTAAACAGCTTTTCAGTCTCACAAATTTGTCCAGGAGAAAAAAATTCATAAAAAAGCTCCAAAAATGTATTTATAGTATCTTCTGACAACAACAAGAGGGTCTTGCAGTCTTAAAATCAGTATATTTATCATAATTTTTGTCCAGTTTCAACTCACTTACATAAAGACAGTTACAGAAAGAAATGGTTTGAACTTTCTGTTCTTGGCGAAATACAAGTTTAGGTTTATATACCTTTTTTTCTATCAGAATTCCATTTTATACACGGCATTCTTGTCTTTTGCTGGGCTTGTCTTCATAAGAGGTAAGAAATAAAAGTTAAGTGCTGTTTTGGCCTTTAAAGGGTTAAATCCCATAAGTGTAGCTCAAGTGTTTGCTGAAGTGAGCGAAATACAACCATCAGCCTAATGACACAATATGAAGTCTGTACTTGGAGCCTCATAAATCACAAACTTTTCCATTAACTGTCATTTACTGATTACATCAACTCACATCGAAGTGGACCGAGCCAATCAGACGCAAGAACAGCACTCCACGGTCAAAGGGCAAAAATACATATCGACTCAAGTATCAATCAGCTGCAATAGAAATAACAAGAGCATATTTTTTCCTCTCCAGTCTGATCAGGACTAAACCAGCAAGTGGGGACCAAAGCAGGATTTAGAAAGAAAACCAAGTAATGAAACTGGAACTGGAAATTGGAACAAGCAATTTTGATTGTTAAAACTGTGACTGAATTATGACTGAACCAGGTCTAAACCAGGACATATTTCAAGTAACAAACTATATTTCTTATGCTTATATACAGGTGCGATTAGTTAAAAAACAGCAAGGGGAATGAAAAATGAATGTTTTAATAACATATAGTTATTCTGCAAGCGCATCACTACAGTAGCGCGTCTCTTTCCAGTGTTCATTCCATTTTTTTCCACCTGTAACAAACAGACTTCTGGACCACGCGGGACGTTTCCTCATAAAATTAACAGATTCAAAAGGTGGGAGGGAAAGTCAATCAGAAAGTAAAAGTGTGTGACATAGGCTGTTATGAGAGCGGTCTAAGCAGAGTGGCTGCAGCAGAAGAAGGAAATCATCAATGAGACTACGCTGGAGTTGGCAGAACACTGAAATTTGGACATGAAACACGGTCTTTGTTATTTTTATACCCCCCTACAATTAAAACAAGATAAAAGCAGAAGGAGGGATGGGGAAAGTATAAGCAGTGAGAAGGACAGACGAAGCAGAGGGAGGAAAATCTCCCTCACCCCTGCTTATATACTATACTTATCGGCTGATTGCTGCGCCTGTCGCATGCAGAAAGAGCCACTGTCTGCACAGTTGCTGGGGAAACCTCTTTGATAAAACAACAACTGGGTGTACTGTTGCTTTAGACAGTGTTTTCTTATCATTTTGTTACCACCTGATGCTCTGGGACATTATTCATTTGCTTGTTTACTCACAATCAGCTTTGACATGCTTGATCAATCCCTGTTTCTGAATGGTTATTGTTTTATTGAATGTTTATTGTTTTATTTTCTACCATTGATGTTTGCTAAATTAACAATCTCTTGAAGTACTCAGAGATGAATGTTGTGATTTTGGCTTACAAAAATTAATTGATTTGATTTGATTCTGAGCAATAGCTGTGATAACTCTATCCTGTTTTCCACTTAGAGATAACTTTCACACTGTTTTCATGTTTTTCAGGACACTTTGGTTACTATAAAATAAACGTACGAAGGAAATATGACTTTCTGACCATTTTTTGTGAAGATGTATGACGCCTAAACGCATATACTATAAAGCCTGTGGAACCAATCACAACACAGATAGAGTATGAATTGCTGTGTAAAAGAACAGTCAATCTTGCAGTAAAACATTCAAATTCATTAAAAAATACCTTGTTAAACTAGTCTTATAGTTGTGTTTGCCTAATACAAGGGGGTTATCATCTGACACTCAATAAAATAGGCCATAACCCCCATATTCCTGTCTGGCCTCTCTTCTTTCTGTGTGACAAAAGTGCGTAGAGTGCTCAGATGTTAATCCCACCACCACAGCTCCATCTCCTCCTCCTCTTCTTCCACTCAGTCCATTTTGTGTCAGACATGTCCCCTGAGCTCTTTACACACTTTAACATCTGTGTCCATGTCGTTAAATCCTATTGAGAAGCAGAAGCGGGAGAGCACAGGCACTAAATTAGAAATGAATGCTTAATGAGGTTGTATTGTGCGGGTAATTAGCCGCTGATTCATGGACAGCCAAAATAAAGTGGTTTATCTGCCGGACGATAGTTGGGGACAGCTTTTCTTTTGTTATACTTACACAAGAGCTGAGGATTTGAAGATGAAAGTTTGTGCACATTTGTGTCTGTTGGAAATTCATGTTCAGTCAGTGATTATATGGTTTGAACATAAGTGTTTTATCATGATTGTAAATTAATATATCTGTTTTCAAAGCCAGATGTTGGTCAAAATCAAGTCAAGTGTGAAATGTGAAGTTTTTATGTGATGAAGTGGTTTGTTTATTTTTTTATTTAAAAAAATACATGAAGAAAAAATACAATTCTTTTGAAGAAATGTAGGAACTGGACAGGCATCTGATGTGCAAAAAGTGACTTAAGCTCCAAGTCAACTGCCAACACACAATCATATAAATGAAGTAATTACAACTCATGTTTATATTGTCATGCTAATGCTCACATGTGCCGCTCCAACACAGTCTCACTAGATGCAGTGTAGTCTACTTGGAATATACAGAAATTGTCATACATTATCTTTATTTTAATACAAAGATATTCTCTGGTCACCAGGTTATTTGTCAATCAGGGATGTGTATAGATTGTGGTCATACCAGCTTGTCAATGCCTGATTCTGTCAGACCACAGAAACTATCGAGGGATTATCGGTCGACGTTACTTTCTGCTCAGCCGTGCATGTCACCTGTACAAAGAGACGCTGTCCGTCTAGTTGGCTGGGAAAACTTCTTGGAAAAAAACAACAAAACAAAACAAGAGCTAGCTGGTTGGATTAGGTCTGCCAGTTGAGACAGTGTTTTTCTCTGCATTTTTTCATTGACCTGAATGTAATATCTATAAGTCGCAAAGACAAATTTCACTCACATATGTTCATTCAGCCACATAGCTTTTGTTTTTGCACAGTGATAAATTCTTGTTAGCTGACAACAGCGCTGGTTAGTGTCACTGCTACAGCGTGTGTCAATCAGCCGCAGCTTCGACTGCGCTCCCGTGTTGATAATAAATAATCTCTTTAAAGGCATGGGCCTTGGATGGTAAACCACTGGAACCTCAGGTAGTTGGAGAACTAGAGGGGTCTGCTTCACACACATTGTGTAGTATGCACCTGATTTATGTGAATGTATGTGGTGGTTGGAGCCCCACAAAATGGCAGCCTTGCTTCTGTCAGTCTGCCCCAGGGCAGCTGTGGCGATAATAACACCTTACTACTACTGAGTGAGGATTGAATGAATAATGCAAAATGTGATCTGTCTTTGGATGTCAGGAATAGTCCTGTTAAAAAACAGCAGGGCTGCTTTTGAGGAGTATAATGTGATTGCACTGTACAAAAATAATTTGACTTGAGATGTGCAGTGACCAGACACACTGACATGGTTAAATGAGCTACAACCAATGCATCTCTCCTATTAAGGTTAATGTATGTTCACTGTCAAAAAATAAAATGAGATTTCTAAATAGATAAAATTCATGGGTAACAGAAAGTGTACTGTTTGTACTTCATTGAACCATCTTTCAGAAAAACCTCAGCTAGATAATCAATAAGCAGAGTATTTCTCAGAATTGCAAATTCTGAAAAGTGGACACATAACGACTCTCACGTCTAAAGGAGGCAGAAAGAATGTGCTCTGTTTTCACCAAAAACTAATGAAGCCCAAACAGATTTATCTTCAGGTGCTGTTTTCACCTTATATCCTGGCTCTGCTCTGTGTTAGTCCAATTAGTCAGATGGATGAGCTGCATTATCTCTCCTCTGGCTCGTCTCCAGCTCTAACACACACATAGCTCCGGTGCGGTCCAAAAGCCGGAGATAAAATCAGTAATAAAGACTCCGCGGAGAGAGAGTGGCGCCCCCCGCAGATGAAGAAGAGGAAGAGGAAGGAGCAGAGGTGACGTCCTGTGCTTTGTGAGTCTGCGAATGCTCTAATCAAACTGTATTGTTCTGTGGTATTCAAAGCAGAGCAGGTTTCATTTACAAGTGAATGAAGTCCAATGACTAAACTGCTTCTCTTTACTGTGATGATACTTTGCTTTGATGCGCTTAAAATCAAGTTATTATAAATGTAACATGGCCGTGATTGCTTGCATAAAGCTCAAAAGCGTTTGAACAAAAAGAGGTGCTTAAAACTTTGTGATGCTTTCTGGTTTTGCAGAATTTGAGTTTTCGTGATAAATACATTTCAAAGTACATTTCGTTTTGCATTTTAAATGAATCCATTTCAAGTTCAATAAATCATATTCATTTAGTTTGTGATTTGATATTAAAAGCAAAGGCCCGAAAACAGAGCCTTGAGGAACTCCACATTTCTCAATACACATTTCTGCATATGCCCTTTGCTTTTACGTTGATAATACGGGAAAACAGGAAAATGAAGTTGCCTAACACTGCACTGCATCAATTAGTGAACGCATTTATCTGTAGTACTACTTTTAGCCTAAACATTCCTCAATTGTATTCCTACTCCAATTTTAAGAGAAAACTTTAAATCATGACCAAGGATCTTCCATATAATGTATAACTGTATAAATGGTTCCAGTAAAGAACCTTGAGGGACTCCAGTTTCACAGCTAAAAGACATTTCATGTAAAGTAAGACTTATAATTTTTGCTTGATAACCTCATATTGCCTTAATTTAAGAGAAGATTTTGAATATGTTTGCTTTTTCTAGCCTCATTTTTATTGTTTTGTAACTTCATGTTTGTTTTTCCATTCTGCTGTATTATTACCGTGCTGATTTTTGTTTGCAGGTGCATGAGAAAGGTGAGTGAAGTCTCTTTGAAGCGGTTCTGAAAATTTGAAAGTGAAATAAATAAATATTCCCTCTGAACAAAGCCGCATCATTAAGACGGCCTCACACTGAGCTCAGCCTGATAAGCAGATGTCTGGATTCTAACAAAGCTGTTTCTCACACGAGCTCCAGGGATTCCACAGTTTTACACGGTGAATTTGACAATAATGAGTTGTGTCTTTTTTCCACTTAAAATGTCTGCAGTGCACGAGGACGAACAGAAGATAAGTGTTTGTTTTACCCACCACATAAAGCGCTGGAAAACTTTTACTATTTGACCCACTGAATACTGCTGACAGGATGAGCCAAAGCAGTGGAACAGTCCATTCAGGTAAAGCAATGAGCTGTGGAACAGACACACACAGAGGTAACATGCACACTTACACAGCGCTCCTCTGTCCTCTGTGTTAAAGAATGACTCCTACGACATTTATTTACTCCACATTGATTGTTCCCAATGTCAGAACAGAAAAGGGAAAAAATGTCTTTCCAATACTGTGCTCCCAGATTGGAATACAATATAGAGAGTTTTTAAACTCCAAACTCTTGTCTCAATAGCTCAGACCTGGGCAAACTGCAGCCCGGGGGCCAGATGCGGCCTCCACTTGTTTTATCAGGCCCTGGGCATGTTTTTGAAAATAACCTTTACTCTTATCCAGCAAAGTCTCATTATCTATATTATCTAGTCTAGGTTAAAACTCATAGAATTCAGAATAATTATCATTTTAGTTATTTTAGCCAGATTTGAATAAAATGGTTAATATCTCGTAGACTATTTCACTTGTGTGAAGACATTTCTAACCATTTCCAAGATATTTTAGCTTGAATCAAGTTTGTAAATCTATCTAAACAAGTCAGAAACACCTTGAAGCAAGTTAAATAATCTAAAGTCCATCAACTAAAACCACCTTAACCACAAATAAGAAAGATTAAAATTCAAGTTTCAAAATGTTTTAAATTTTTTTGCAGTGTATATTTCTTTTATTTGATTGACTTGTTCGTGTGTTTGCACCTGTGATTAATAAGTGCAATAATAATAGATAAGTAGCCTATTTTTTAATGCAAAATTTGCTTACAATAATAACAAATTCTTTTAAAAATTGTGGTCCGGCCCTTTGTCACATGTCTTGATTCAAATATGGCCCACCCCTGCTATAGCTCATTTGACTCTCTTCTGTAAGACCTGGAAATGCAATCAATAACCTGTAACTGTTCTTTAGTGTTTCTCTTAAATATATTCTCTGTCTTGGGTTGTATGTGTCTTGACCAGGATTCCATTAAAAAAGAGAACTCCGAATCTCAATGGGACTTTCCTGCATGAAACAAAGGTTAAATGAATAAAAATGCACCTTATAATGACATAATTGAAACATGGTATTTAACTGTTCACTGTCTGTCACTTTCCACATGAACAGAACCAAGTCATATTTCATCAGCAGTGCGAGAGTTAAGAAGTCGAAAATTGTCATGTTGCATAAGTGAAAATTGATGTATTTCAGCCCTTGTTACATCTTTAGCCTGTCTCCAGGTCTCTCCTTCACAGTGGTTCTCCTCCAAGTTTCTCTTTTTCCCACTTGTTTTTTCTTTTCAGTGTGATGTCATGATTTCAGAACTCTGCTCTACTTCCTGTTTTGTTTTTTTGTTTTTGTTTAAGGGACAATGTTAAGTTACATTAAAATGATGGCTGCACCAATTTTGAAGCAATCTACTTTCCATCTTGTAATCCTTCATAGACAGACAACATAAAAGATAAAAATAAATATTTACAAGGATACAGTGTGCAATGTCAGCTACAGTACAATAGAGTAGTGCAAATGGTAACAATAAAAAGTGCAAGAAACAGCTGTGTGCATTTATGCTGGTAGTATAGAGGTTATGCAGGTGACCTCACAGCATTCTAAATGTTCATGCTGAGTGGCAAGGATGCATTAGAGTTAATAGAGAGAAAGGACATTTTCTCTTGTAAGAGTTCAATAAACAGCTAAAACAGGAAAAATAAACTACAGTTTGATAACAAATTCAACCCACAACAAGTCTACTGAGCACTGGGTTTGTAACTGACATTAAAAAGAGAAAATCAAGTCAACAGTTGTAGCAAAGCAGATAAACTTTAGCTTCCACATTATCAGACATTAAAATTACACACAATTAAACTTATTACCTTTTCTTCTTAAAAAATATGTTTTTGAGTCGGTTTGTGCAGTTAAAATGTCCAAATCATCAACTGTTTTAGCAGACAAGCTTGTAGCAAACAAGCCGTTGCCACGACAACAAAGAAATACATTGAAGAATGCCACTCATTCTAAAGTTGCTAAGCATTTTTGGAATAAAATTAAGTCACCTGCATAACCTCTATTTAAAGTGCAAAGTACAACTGTAATTAAAGTGCAAGACTGTAGCTGTCAGATGATACCCACAAGGGTTACATCTGACAGCTCTGTACCTGATGGTATTGCAAGTGAAAATTATTACAATATTGGTCTGGTAATCTGATGGCCACCAGATGATACCCATGAGGGTAACATCTGATGGCAAAACACCCGTCTGGTATTGTTAATGTGAGCAAGTTGGTGCTCAATATCCATGTTTTGAAGGCCCATGAGAAGCCTTAACATAGCTTTTCAAACAATTTCTCAAAAACTTGTTCTTAAATAACATAAGACTTCATCAATATTTACAACAGGCATTAATCTACCAAATTAATTCAAATTAGAAAACTGTAAACACAAGATGCACTTCAAGACACTTCTGGTGCTATTGTAAGATTAAAACTAACCTTATATGACCTCGAGAACCCCATAATATGACATCAGGGGCCCACTTGTGATATAGAAGCTGGTCATTTGTAGTTGTTCCAGATTTGACCAACTAAAACAGAAATGCTGACTTGCCTTTGTTTAGATGTTTATATAATAATAATTTGACAATGTTGCGATTCTTCACAGAGTCACTGATGCAACATAATCCTCCAACTTTGCCCTCTCATCACTTCGCAGCTTTTCTCCCCCAAACAGGCCTCTGCCCCGCCCACAGTCTCTCACATGTTTTGTCCCTTTAAACCTCAGCTGCTCTGGACGTGTGGAGGCAGATGTTCTCCTGCAGGACGTAACCCCAAAAACAAGCCTGGGAACCCGCAGAAAGCCCCGCCCACTCTGCCCCGCGTCTGCGTTCTCACACTGCCTCCATGTTGGATGCCTTCACTGCGGGGGGAGGGGTGCAGGTGCCCTCTTCTGTGTCCTATTGATGCGCTGAGGAGGAGAGGTCAGAGTTCAGATCCTGAGAGTTCGCAGGTCAAAACTCAGCTCATGAATATGTAAGTCGTTGGTCGGGAGAGCCATCTGCCGTGTGGCTAAAGGAGCTTGAACAAACAGACTGCGGAGAAGAGCTAAGTGATGACATTAGAGAGTGTTCCCATGATTTACAACAGGGATCTCAAACTGGTGGCCCGGGGACCAAATGAGGCCCATCAGATGATTTCATGTGACCCTTGGGATAATTTCAGAATGTTTCTCAGTGCAAAAAAGGAAAATCTAACTTAGACAAAATTATTTAAATTTGTATCTATTTTAAGCTACAATTGCTTGAATCAAGAGCAGATTAGTCCAATGTTCTTACTGCACTGGTAGATTATTTGACTTGAAATAAGAAATTTTTACTTTAAAATAAGCAAAATGTTTTTATTTTTGAAAGACCTTTTTTGCAGTGCTGATAGTGACAATTAACAAGTTTATTTTCATTCTGTCCACATCCAGAATGATCTAAAATTAAAAAACATAGACTACATTCTGATTATTTTTTGTCACTATTCATAATCAGACCACTGCTTAAAAGCTCTCTCTTAATTTTAATAAGGTAGTTCTGTCATATTATGGCTACTTTCCAAACATCACAATAGTTTGCTGCAGTCTTTATTAACATATGTTATAACCGAGATCTGACCTTACAGATCTCAATGCTGCGTAGTGGCATGACCATATTAAGAAATGACTCAAGGAAGATGAAACTGAAGAGAAGTAAGCAAGTATCATCAGTGTTACAGGTACCACAGTTTGAGAAACACTGGCATACTTAATAGCCTTATTTAATCTAACTTAGTCAGAACTATATTTAAATGCTTCCTCTACCAACTCTGACTCCAATTATTTCTGCCCCAGCTCCAACTGAGTTTGAGACCCCTGATGTACACATTTAGATTTGGACTGTGCATGAGTCCTGTTTTAGTCCTGTTTTAGTCTTGGTTTAGTCCTGTTTTAGTCTTGGTTTAGTCCTGGTTTAGTCCTGGTTTAGTCCTGTTTTAGTCCTGTTTTAGTCTTGGTTTAGTCCTGTTTTAGTCCTGTTTTAGTCCTGTTTTAGTCTTGGTTTAGTCTTGTTTTAGTCCTGTTTTAGTCCTGGTTTAGTCCTGGTTTAGTCCTGTTTTAGTCCTGGTTTAGTCCTGGTTTAGTCCTGTTTTAGTCCTGTTTTAGTCCTGTTTTAGTCCTGGTTTAGTCTTGGTTTAGTCCTGTTTAGTCCTGTTTTAGTCTCGGTTTAGTCCTGGTTTAGTCCTGTTTTAGTCTCGGTTTAGTCCTGGTTTAGTCCTGTTTTAGTCTTGGTTTAGTCCTGTTTTAGTCTCGGTTTAGTCTTGGTTTAGTCCTGTTTTAGTCTTGGTTTAGTCCTGTTTAGTCTTGGTTTAGTCCTGTTTTAGTCCTGTTTTAGTCTTGGTTTAGTCCTGGTTTAGTCCTCTTTTAGTCCTGTTTAGTCTTGGTTTAGTCCTGGTTTAGTCCTGTTTAGTCCTGTTTAGTCCTGTTTTAGTCTTGGTTTAGTCCTGGTTTAGTTCTGTTTAGTCTTGGTTTAGTCCTGTTTAGTCCTGTTTAGTCCTGTTTTAGTCCATTTTAGTCCCGGTTTAGTCCTGTTTTAGTCCTGTTTTAGTCCTGGTTTAGTCCTGTTTTAGTCCTGTTTTAGTCTTGGTTTAGTCCTGTTTTAGTCTTGGTTTAGTTCTATTTTAGTCCTGTTATAGTCCTGTTTTAGTCCTGTTTAGTCCTGTTTTAGTCCTCTTTTAGTCCTGGTTTAGTCCTGTTTTAGTCCTGCTCTGGTCTGTGTGGTGGTGGTGTCCCGCTGAGTCTGCAGGTGGGGCTGTCTAAATGCACAGCAGGAGTCTTTATATGAATCTTATACAGCTTTAATGTAATTACCTCCTAACGATGACTGACATGTTTATGATTATAACACTTCAAAGTCTGATTGGTTTCAAACTGGAAATTCTATTCTTTTGTTACAGCGGTTATCAATTATAAAAGTTCTCATGAAGTTTTCACAAATCAAAACGTTGTCATTTAAAGTTTTTCTCTCAACGATCTGTAATTTACTTGACGGCATGCTGGCTGTTGCTATGGAATGGAAATGATTATAGACAAGGCAGGACTTTTTCCATAGCACAATTTAAACTATTATAGGCTGAACATTTTCACACGTTTTGAACTCTGTGGCTTACACAACGATCCAGCTGAATTAGACTGTCATAGTCTTTAAGGGGACGTATTTGCATTTTTTTTCTTTGTTTTTAAGAATAAATGAACTATTATATGTAGATTAGAACTTTACATTTTGTGTTTTGTAAAATACAAAATTGATGTTCAACAGCTTAGAAATAGAAAGAAGTCCATTTACTTCCTGTGCAAAACTGCAGAACTGATAAGCCCCGCCTCTTTATTGTAAAATTTTAATGTAACAAGCGGCAGATGTTAAATTTGTAATTTTTATTGCTGCAAACTGGCTCTGTGACTATTTTGAAATATGCTTTATCATCATTTGAATTCTAAAATCCCGATTAAATTATCAGCTACAGGATATACAATACAATACAAGATTACTCAAACACAGATGATTGATTCTTATAAAACTTTGAGTAAACTATTGATGAGAGAAGGCAATTATAACAAGGATATTTTGCACAATAGGTCTCCTTTTTGAATGCTGCAAGTCCATTGCCTCAATATTCCACCAGTCAAACAGTAGATTATTAGACATAGTGACTCGGCGATCAGTGCTATGGCTTATTAGAAGAAGGTCCTGGTGACCTGGGGCCTTTGGAGTTTCCACCCAATCTCACAAGAAAGCAAATATATCCCACGATAACAGGACATGTCAATAGCATATGATTAGCACTATTCCACAGTAACACGGGAAGAACATGCAAACTTCTTTTTATTATATCATGAGATGTTGATTTAGTCCGACACCCGTTTTGGGAAGCCAGAGCTGTAACCACTCTGCTACTGTGCACCCAAGATTAGACTATTCTGTTTTAAAACCTTATCTTTCCTTGGTTTGCTGACAGTCGTGTTTACACCCCAGAGGACGCACCGAAGATAAGCTGAATCCAAATGTAACCTGCTTTGTCATAATCTCGCTGAAATCTGGTCTGAGAAAGGTTTGCATGTGTCGTGTCCTTTTGTTCTTCTGTAAAAGGATCTTAAAGAAAAGACCGTCTCAGTCTGATGTGGGGAGTGTGATGTGGACAATGCTTCAGGTAACACATGATCCCGCAGTGCCCTTTCAACATTACTGCTGTCGGCTGCAGATTTCAGAGGAAGATTACAAACGGCTGATACTGTCTTTTCATTTCAGCGCTGGGCAAAGGCTGGTCTGTGCAATAAAATTCACAGGAAAATGTTTTGATTTTTTTTCCTGCAATGAAATGAATTTGATCATTATTATACAAAACTAAGCAAATGCCTGTTCTAACATTGCATCCTAGCCAAAAGCACAGTTGAAGTTCTGTCTGTTTTTTCTTTTTAAGCTTCAGAAAATACTGAATACAGAAATTTGAATGTTCCAGGTTTGTCATGTTTCCATACTGCATTTTCAATGTCTAATGTGGAAAAATAGATTTAGTTTTCCGACTCTAGTGATAATATGTATGAAAATTATGCCACAAATATGCATTGTCTTAATCTTATTCCTTTTTATTTTGAATGATTAACAAGCTTGTGAAGTCCTCAGAGGAGTTGGAAATTTTGGGTTCTACAAGTTAATTGACATGATTTGATTTGAAGAGAAGGGAATCCGGAATTGCCATTGTGTGATTTTGAATATGAAAAATAGTATATATATTTTAAAAAGTAAATACATCAAAAAAAGGCCTAGATTGTTATATTATACTTTTTTTATCTTAACCTTTACCCAATAATATTTCCTAAGCTTATCTTTTCCCCTAAGTTTAATCAGTAGGGTCGAGCTCAAGTGTAATGATCCTGATGTGGTCATCACTGGGGCTCATAGTACCAGGCACCGGGCTTGCTGCGGTTACAGCTGCGAACAGATCCAGAGATCTGGGGTGCTTCTCTACCTTGTTTGTGATGCGTGTTTGTGGAGGCATGCTGGGCATTTAGCCTGTATCTCCATTTATGGATGTTAAGTTTACAAGCAGCACAACAAAAGCCACAGCTCAGACAATGTTCCATTCACCCAGGCACCAAACACAAAAGCCCCCTAGAGCCAATTGGACAGGTGGGGGGTGTCCTAGAGATCCAGGTGGGACAACCTTTGTTGTTGGTCCAGACTGGAATCAGTGTGCTGCAGCCAGCATTAGCTTGACTCGACAGGGACCATTTCAAGATTCTGCCCCTGGTTCTGGCCAGAGAACCATTCAGACACCGTGGGAATAGCGCTGGAACCACAAACAAAAAATGTTAATTGTGTTTCTAACCACTTATTTCCTCGCAACTCCCAAACGCTTTCTTTCCATAAAAAAAAAAAATTTTTAAAATGGTCTGTAAGTTCTGCACCCATTTTATTTTATTTCTTTTACACTTCACAATCTCTTTCTAAGCAAATAATCATTTGAATAATTGTGATTTCAAGTATAATTCAAATCATCTGAATTATTATTTTCTTCATAATCGAGCAGCTCTAATGCAACTTGATGAGAAAGTTCTAAATATGCAGACTAATGAGAAGGACATCCACTTAACAAAATACATTATAAATCAGATTTTCTCTTTCTGACTGTGACTAAACACATTCGCCCCAACACTTTCACATGAGATCTGTTATTATGATTTCCTTTACAAATCCTCCTGTGTAAAACCCCACAGACTCACCACTGACACTGTCACTGTGACTGTAGCAGAGACGCCTGGAGCCTCGCTGTCAGGCAGAGCCACAACAGACACACCACATGAATAAATGAGCAGAGTTTGACCCATTTCAAAACCAAATGAAAGTCCCAGTGCACGCGGACATGCTTCGACAACTGTGAGCGGCCCATCATGGAGACAGGAAGCACAGCGGGCCGAGGAATGAGATGGATCGGATTCTTCAGTGTGACTTGAGTGTAATAATTTATACGTTTAGATGTATTTTAAATAAAGACAGTACTTATCATGCATAACTCATAAGTAATTCCCCTGAGTGCTGTATTGAGATTTGAGCCGACACCTACTATACTATATCTTCTTCTGTCACACAAAACCCAACGTTACACTGCAAAAATTGTATTTCTAGCTGATATATACAGTCTATGATTTATAGATGAATCAGAAAGTCTTGAATCAGGATCTTTATCTTTACTTTTTGTGACATTTTACTTGGTAATATAGGTTTCTTGATGAACCTAGATTATTTCATTTGTTTCAAGGTTTCTGCCATTTTTAAGTCATATTGTTATGGTGTAAGAAATTTCTTAACCATTTGGCAAAATTGTTTGTCAAACGTGAAATATGCTGCATAACTTAAAGGGACTATTTTTTATTATTATTAGACAGATTTTTTTTTTTTTTTTTTTTACAATAAAATAACTTAAATCCAGGCATCTATCAGATGGATTCCTCACTACATCTAATAATGTTCCGTTTGTTCACCAAACTCAACTAAGTTATTGTTGTTGTTGACATTTGGGCTAACTGCTGTTATACCTGCACGCCTCGTTCCTAACAACTGTAAAATAAAAAAACTTAAAACACATTGTAGTGACTAATTCAGAGGCTCTGAATGCATTGGGTAAGTGAGCAAAATGGAGCATTTTTAACGCAAGCAAAATATATAACTATAAACACAGCAAAATTACAATAAATAATCAGAATTCTAGTCCTTCTAAATAAAAGTACAAACTCACTTTTTGCAGTGTACAATCTTGGACTGAACAAGATTTAATTTTTTTTACAAAAGGGTTAGAAATATAAAATAGATGTGATAAAAAAAAAATCTCTACTCTATTAAAAAAATGTTTCCATTTAGGCCAATACAAAAAAAACCAAAACATTACAACAAACAGAAGCAGCAACAGTATCAGAGTGATTAGATTCTCCAAAAGGAAATTAAGGGTTCGAACCAAAGTCAGACAAACCAACATCTTATGATTTTCTTAGTGGAGTTTGCTTGTTCTCTCTGTGCTTCCATGAGTTCTCTCCAGGTACTTTGACTTCTTTCCAACTCCAAACATACACACTCAGGTTAGTTAACATCACTGCAAATGATCCTGTATGAATGAGAAAGTGAATGATTGTCTGTCTTGGCCACTGTTGCTTCCTGCCTAAGGCCCAAAGTCACTGGGATAGTCGACCGATTAGTCAACTGAAAAGCTGACGTGGCTAAAGCTCTGAAACTCAAAAATCTCTCTCGCTCTGACCATTTATCCAACACAGATTGTGCTCAAAAATACAAAACATTATTGAAGTCCATCTAAAATCAACAAAATATACAGAAAATGAATAGGAAACACTGTTTTATGTATAAAAAGGCAGATTGTCAATAGATTTAGTTTTGATTTGTAATGTATTCATTTCCTGTTGTTCTTACAGTTTAAAGGGAACCCTGGATATGAAGACAAATATGGCTAAAACACTAGTACTAGTCATGCTTATGAAAATAAATTACAAACAAATATATAACTGCTCACTATCTTTATTAAAATCATTGTTTATGTTGTTTTCAAGCCACATGGGAGCCGCCATTTTGGTTGATGACATAAAGTATTTATATATAGTGTTTCCATGGTTACTCCCACAATTTCATCAATGAACAGTTGCCACAAAAACACTGACAGTGTCCAGTTTTTGCCTCTTCCTCTTGATTATATTCAGTTTTACTAGATTCCACATAATCATTCTGTATTTGGCTCAAACTGACAAGGTTTAACCAAGGAATTCATGTTGCTTAGTTACCTGTTACTGCCTGTTACCTTGACAACACTATTTTATGTCATAACCGCAGCAAAATGGCAGCCTCCATGTCATTTCTTCAAACACTATTTTAATAAAACTACAAATACTTCTAAGGTATTTGTCCTGTATTTGTATAAGTTGTGATATTATAAGTGTTTTAGGATAAACATGTGATTATATCCAGGGTTCGCTTTAAGTAATTTAAATCTTTTGAAACAGCATGAGTTTGAATAGGACTTACACATTCACAGACAATGGGTAATTTAAATATTATTCCAAACCTCAATAATTGAACTACACATATCCTTTTTACGACTTGTCTGGCAGAGCATTACGTATGTTACATTACAAAACAGCAGACGGTGCACTTAATGTCACGTTTATATCAAAAGCACATTAGCATCCAATAAAATATTCAAAAGTCCCTCAGACACGACTCCACATGCACTTTGGGAGAATCAGACAGAGTAAAGAGCAAAATGAGACACTTCTTCATTGTCTGCGGCGTAACTCAGCAGCAGCAGCAAATACCAAGGTTTATTAATAATGCAGAACCGCAGAAAAGAGTGGAATTTTAATCAGAAAACTGCTCATTCACAAGATTCAACAGTCTAAGGAGATAATTTGAAGTTATCAGAGTGTCTTATAGGGCTTTTCCATTAGTACCTGCTTGGCTCTACTCAACTCGGTGAGACTTAGCCCGGGTGCGGAGCTTTTCCATTTGGGGCTGATCGCGCCGACCAGGTACAAGAGATTATAATGCAGCTTCTTCAGGACAAAGTGACGGAGGAGGAAGATGGGACAGCTGACTTGTGATTGTACATCGGGACCAGAGCGGGACTTTAGACAGACGTGTGAAGGACGTGAAGAAGGGGTGAGTCAGTGAACGTGTTTACATGAAAAGTTTCACTCTACTGGCCAATGCAGCGGTGGATATTTGTTTTATATTACGCTTATGAAACGCTGGAGAACGAACAGTCTGATTAGAAAAGTGACAAGTGACATCTTCGTAATTAAAGCCGATACGCATTGAAACGCTCGTTGTTTTCTATGAGCTTGCATCGTGTCCCCATTTGGGTAGTGACAGTGTTGGCAACGCACCGCCCAGCTTTACAACAGCCCTACTCGGCCTCTCTTGTAATGGAAATGCTCTCCCACTTAGTTGACCACATTTTTGGTAGCACTTTAAAAGACCTCCACGGTACCTACCAGTTAAGTACCGTGTCAGTTACTAGTAACTAACAGTGACACTTACTAGTACTTACTGTGGTACTGACACTGGTACCTAGAGTGGTACTTTGAGTGGTACTTGTACCAGCAGTTACTGGTACATACCACTGGTAGTTACTGTGGTACTTACTGTGGTACTTACACTGGTACCTACAGTGGTACTTTGAGTGGTACTTGTACCAGCAGTTACTAGTACATACCACTGGTAGTTACTGGTACTTACTGTGGTACTTACACTGGTACCTATAGTGGTACTTTGAGTGGTACTTGTACCAGCAGTTACTAGTACATACCACTAGTAGTTACTGGTACTTACTGTGGTACTTACACTGGTTCCTACAGTGGTACTTTTACCACCAGTATTGGCATGCTGGTATGGTCGTGGCCATACCAGCATGCCAAAGCCTGATCCCGTCAGATCTCAGAAGCCAAGCAGGGTTGGGCCTGGGCAGTACTCAGATGGGAGACCACAGAAGAACCTCAGGTGCCACAGTGCACCTGAGGTTCTTAGTTGACAGTCAACTACTGTAGTAAGTACCACTGAAGTACCAGTATTTGTCACTTTAGAACAGGTCCCGTTGTTACTAGTACTTAACTGTCAACTACTGTAGTAAGTACCACTGAAGTACCAGTATGTGTCACTTTAGAACAGGTCCCATTGTTACTAGTATTTGACGGTCAACTACTGTAGTAAGTACCACTCAAGCACCAGTATGTGTCACTTTAGAACAGGTCCCGTTGTTACTAGTAGTTGACTGTCAACTACTGTAATAAGTACCATTGTAGTACTACTATTTACCATTATGTATCATGGTATTTATCAATAAATGTTGGAATTAAGCTAAGATTGTTGTAAATTGTTTTCTGTTGTTTTGTTTACTGAAACAAATAATTACTTTGGTATTTGTCAACACCAAATATAGTTGTGACATAAGTAAAGACCTTGGTGCTTTTTTAATATTTGCATTTTATTGTTATTCATAATTTATAAGCTCTACTTTTTTAATTTAGTACTAATATTACCACCACTAAAACATATGTGTGTGCCACAAATTATTAAAAGTGGTAAGTGTACTAATAGTTACCACTGTAAGTACCAGTCACTGCTGACACAAGTACCACCTTAAGTACCAGTGTAAGTACTACAGTAAGTACCACAGTAAGTACCAGTAACTATCAGTGTTATGTACCAGTAACTGCTGGTACAAGTACCACTGTAGGTACCAGTGTAAGTACCAGTGTAAGTACCGCAGTAAGTACCACAGTAACTACCAGTGGTATGTACCAGTAACTGCTGGTACAAGTACCACTGTAGGTACCAGTGTAAGTACCAGTGTACGTACCGCAGTAAGTACCACAGTAACTACCAGTGGTATGTACCAGTAACTGCTGGTACAAGTACCACTCAAAGTACCACTGTAGGTACCAGTGTAAGTACCACAGTAAGTACCAGTAACTGCTGGTACAAGTACCACTCAAAGTACCACTCTAGGTACCAGAGTAAGTACCACAGTAAGTACCAGAGTAAGTACTAGTAAGTGTCACTGTTCGTTACTAGTAACTGACACGGTACTTAACTGGTAGGTACCGTGGAGGTCTTTTAAAGTGCTACCACATTTTTTATTTGTCGACTAATTCTTTAAGTTAAATTATAAGATTATTTATTGAACAGCAACAAAAAAATTAAAATTTCAGACTGAATCATCGATCTATTCAACTCCTCATGTTTTTCTTATGATTTAGTTTGGTTTTACAGTTCCTGTGGTAAAAAGACCATTATCAGAATCCCTTATTTGTCTTGGAGTGAAAATTCTTCAAAAAAGTTTTCAATCTGATGGAAGTAACCAAAGAAACTAATTGTATTTACTGTAGACTGAGCTGAGTTTTTGTTCTGTCTCTTGTTTCTTTCACAGCTGATAGTCGGCTAAATCACATTTTTACTGAAACAAACTGATCAAAAAGAAAACACAAATCCCTCCAGGTCTGCGGTGGAGCTGTGCCTCAACCTGATTTGAAAAAGTGCAGAAAATGAGAGTAGAAACAGTGTTTTCCGAATGGCGGGAGGAAAAATCCCTTCGAGATTTGTGTCACCTCATTAAAAATTGAGATTCTTCATTTTCGGATTAAACAAACACGTGGGACATTTGCGCTTCGTACTGGATCATTTGAAGCAGCTGACACTGTCCTGGAGCAGGAGAAAGTTTACTTGAGGAAACATAACTGCTGCATGATACGAGCGAAATTACGATCTTAAGAGAAATTTATTACTGCTGTTCAATTTATCAACGTAAGACAAGACACAGACCGCTGGAATCTTGCATTAGAACAAATCCATGTACATTTTGTAAGCATAAACCACGGCACATCCCTTGCAAGCCTCACAGATAAGCATGATAATGTATATAGAATGCATCTGTCTGATAATGGCCAAAAAAAGATTATTACCCTCTGTGTTTGTTGGTGCACACCAAGTCTACTGGTCCACTTTCTCACCAGATCAAACAAACTGAATCTGCAGGTGCTGCAAACTTTGGTTCAATTGAAGCAAACCAAATGCTGCAGTGAAAGCAGCATGTGTTTGTCTGAAAAGCTCATGTTGAGATCAAAGATGTTATCCCTTACTATATCTAAATTCTAGGAACATTTAATAATGTGATTGTATTGCATTATGAGTGTGATTAATGTGCTGTTCCATTCTGTATTCAAAGTGCAGGACCTTCTGCTTCCTTCCTGTAAGTGTCATAATGTTTGATTACGTGTAACTCAGAGCCCTGCTGTGCTCCTTCTGCTTGTTCTCTCGTGTGAATGGGAGGTAATGTCTCGCTCTTATAATGCTGCGTTGTGAGAGACTGAACGGAGAACTTTTTGGAAACTGTTGGAACGACACAGACGAGGTGAGAGGAGAAACTGGACTATGAGACTACAAGACTGGACAGGACTCTGGACTTTTGGACTTTCAACCATGCACAATTGTAGATACTTGTAGATACACTCTGAGGATGGGCGTAAGCCTGGTTTGGTTGGTAACTGAAACCTGGTGACTGATAGTGACTGATGGTGCTAGTTGTGACTGAATCACATCATCTCACAAGAAAGCATACATATACCACGACATAACGCAACATGAAAATGACGTATGATTAGCACGAGTTTACGGCTCTTTTGCGTAATTGACCTTTCGCCGAGCCCCGCCCAAAACGGCTCTTGTCCAATCAAACATGATAGCAACCGTTGCTATGTAAATATGGTCCGTCAAATCTTGAGCTCCAAGCAAGATGGTGAAGCGATGCGCCTATGGTTTTTGTAAACTGGACCGCATAATACCCCGAAATATTGACCGGAGGAGTTGTGTACTTTCCATTTCCAAATCCGAAAACAACTGGAGCGGTGTCTACAATGGATTAAACAGTACGGGCGGCTCGGGGCAGCTCCTCTACCAGCTAAATATATCGTACAAATGTCTGCTCAAAGGTAAAACTAATGTTTAACTATAGCTATGGACTTACTGTGTTGTTAGATCTAGAGGCAAAAACACAAACTAGACCGAAGTTATACCACGACGAGGATATAACTGCAGAAGTTACGCTCTAAGCTGCTAAGTTTAGCGAGCCTCTTAGCTTTAGCTTAGCCAACACTGGTAGGTTTAGCTTGCTACAACCCTCGTAAATGAACAATATTCTTGCAATAGAGAAAAATAGACCTTAACATATGAAAGTGAACTTACCCGGCAGTGCAAGAGCAGGACAAGGCTGTGCTTGTTGCATTTGAGGTAACGTTAAAAATTATGGGTTTCTCTGATTTAGCATGAATCCAGTAGCATTAGCCTCCATAGGAGTTATGTCCTGTCCGTTGCGTATTTTAATGTTTTGAATAAATCCCTCCGCAGCATAGTGAACCCTTTTGCCTCCATCTAGAGGATATCGCGGAAAAATTGCTTTAAAAAAGTCACTAACATGAACTGGTGTACTTCTGTCTGTCATTGAAGTCTATGGCACGCTGTCATATTTGACGGACGTAGCAACAGTAACTAAGGGAGGCGGGGCTCGGCGAAAGGTCAATTATAGTACGCTTCACAGTCCCCATTCATTTCAATGGTGGTTGTTAAGACGTGTTCTTATTTATGAAAATTAACATAATCCAACATCTAATATTAATCTGCCCCAAGCCCCAACCCTAATCTTACCCATTATAGTAAATTTATGCCTGAACTTACCCGTTTCACCTGAAGAAAACGTCTCCACGTGGCTGCAACCAAAACTCGTGGCATTTTTACGCTGTGAAATCTTGTGTCATTTTTACGCTTTTTCTTATCGTGCTATATGTACGCCGTAACATAAGTACGCAAAACAGGACTGATATCGTGCTAAAAATACGCTATTTTTGTGTCGTGCTATGTACGTCTTCTTGTGAGACTGTGTTGACTCCACCAACCAGTTTATGATCTGTTTCAACAGGCTTACACCAGGCTCACACTGCCTCCAGTCCAGATCGGTCTGAGTATGTATATGTAAGTAAGTAAGTAAGTAAGTAATCTTTATTTGTATAGTGCATTTCACAGACACAGAGTCACAAAGCGCTTCACAGTGAGATGAACCCCCCCTCCCCACTCAGTGACAGTAAACTGCCCTGGGGCAGCTCAGCAGAGGCGATTCACCTAACACCTGGCGCCTCAACCTCCGACTATCACTAAGTGTTCCCTAACATGCATGTTATCAGTTGGTGGGAAACCGAAGTGCCTGGAGGAAACCACCCAGACACGGGGGAGGAACATGCAAACTCCACACAGAAAGGTCCCAGGCCCATGCGGGAATCGAACCCGCGACCTTCTTGATGTGAGGCAGTGCAGTACAGATACTGTCGGCATCGCAAGACCACAAGTTCACAAGGGTTCACGCTCAACTTCAGAATTTACACGATTGCTGAGCACATGTGCAGGAAATACTGGTAAACAAAGAACAGTTGAGTTGAGTTTTCACATCAGTTCATTTTCTGTTATATTTTTCGCCACAATGGATAAGTACAGGACATCTTTTTGTTTATATAGTCATGTTTATGTCTATACTGTACAGTATTTGACTATTTGTTGTAGCACAATGACTTAATTTTGAAAACCACCGTATGCACCTTAAAGGTTGTATGGAGGATTTTTCAAATCCAACAACTGTTTGTTGTTTTTCAAACGATGCACACGTGTTTCTCCTCCCAGGGCCACGCCCTTCACTGCAACTGGGCCAATGAGTTACTTAGGAACACTGAGGGTTTGCTTGACAGGTTCACAGGCCAATAGATAACGAGGTACCTCGTTATCTATTGGTCAATGTTTTACTGGCCTCATCATGTCCACAGTTTATATATTTTTATAATTCTTTTTTTATTTAGCATAAGTACAAGTCTGTTACAACTCTATGCAACTGTTTTTGACCAAGACTGACAACAAACAATTTTTGAAAATCCTCCATACAACCTTTAACTGAGCTCTCTTGGTTTCTTGTTTGTCATGTTTTGTTTTCACAATGTCCTTCCAATGGAAAGAGCATATTTGTGCAGCTCGCAATGCCGAACGAGTTGCCGTGTAAGAGCCTCTTATTACTTTTCAAGAAACAAAAAGCCTCCTGACGCTGGACAGGAGAACGGACTGGATGCAGTGTGAGCTCAGTGTTAGGGTGAATCACATCCTCAGGAGCAGGACAAAACTCAGATCTCTCAAGAGACATCCATCTGATCGAAAATTACTTTTGGATAAAAGTCGAATGTCACGATCTTCTAAAACTATGTTCAAACAACCTTTTTGAAACATTTTCTACTAAAGGAATTACAACCAATTACAAAAAAGAAAATAACCAAATAACTTAAAAAAAATCCCAACTCTCTATTTGTAATCCAAATAATGTGTCAACGCTAATGTGAATGGTGCAGTGGCGTTTATTTATTTTCAACAAAAATTGTGCTGACACTGAAGAAAGATTGAAAAGCTCTAGTCTAAGGCCTGACCGAGCGGGACTACCCAGACTAAACCAGACTAAACCAGACGTGCCATGAAATCCCTGTGGTGACCTGGACATCCATCTGAGTTTGTTCTTTGGGGATTAAAAAAAAGAGGTTGTGCTGTTTCCATGGAGACGACACACCTGCAGCAGTCATCCGTCAGGTCACATGACTCCTCCAAACGAGCCCCATCATCAGAGTGAGGAATGAACACTTTGTTTGGGTTCATGTTCCCCTCGAGGTTTTTATCCAAACACAACCGGCTCCATTGTTTAGAAAGTTTGTTTTTGCATTGGTCTGTTTTTGTGTGTGTGTATGTGTGTGTGGAGAAATCAAGCAATAAGATATTTTACAACAGCAGTATTCGAGACGTTTTTAAAAAGATAATTCTAAATTGAAAACAAAAGAACAAAAAAGATGTTAGACATGTTGGGAAATGTTTAAAATACATAGTCAACAGTAGAAATTATGATATTTTTAATACTTCTCCCCCAGACCTGGCAGGAACACCAATCTCTGCCAAAGCGTAATGAAGGTATAATTGCAAACCGAAGGATGATTATTTCTCAGATGAGTTTTTCTTTATAAGCAAAAAAAATACTCCTTCACTCTCAACATGTTCTTATGGATCGTGTGTCTGTACGATTTAACTATATGGTTTGAAATAAAAAATGATATCAATCTATGTAAAAAAAGCGTGTCATGATGATGATGCTTCTTCTTATTCTTGCTTACGCACCCATTTCTAAGGCTTGGAGTTGGATAAGATTAAGATTTTTTTTTTATATTCACGTCTTTACATCCACCATAGAAATGTAATGAGGTAAGAAACATGTGAAAGGGACAGGCAAATACACTGTTTAAAATTGTGTGGTATAGAGGGATTATCGATTGATGTCACTTTCCGCTCCAAGTAAGTAATTAAGTATGTAAGTAAGGTTTATTTGTATAGGGATTTTCAAAGACAGAGCCACAAATCGCTTCACAGTGAGATGAACCTTTCCTTCCCCACTCAGTGATAGTAGCAGCCCTGAAGCAGCTCAGCAGAGGTGATTCACATAAACACCTGGCGCCTCAATAACATGCATGTTATTGGTTGGTGGGGAAACTGGAGTGGCCGGAGGAAACCACGCAGACACGGGGAAGAACATGCAAACTCCCCACAGAAAGGCCCAGGGGGTGCAGGAGTCAAAACCCACAACCTTCTTGCTGACCAGAGCGCTATCTACTCTGCTACCGGCCGTGCTGCAAATATTGCCCCCTGGGGGTTATGCTGTCCATCTATTTGGCTGGGGAATCTTCTTTGAATAAAGCAACAAAACGGAATGAGAGCAGTTGTTCCATCAGGTCTGAACCGGTTTGAGTTTTTCTCACCATTTTTTCACTCACCTGAATGTAACTTTAAGGGCCGTAGGGTCGAATTCCATTCACAAATGTTGAATTAGGAGCATAACTTGTTTTTGCACAGTGATAAACTCTTGTTAGCTGACAGCGATGGCTCGGCTTGTTGCTACAGTTCGTGTCAATCAACGGCAGCTCTTTCTGCTTAACGGGTGTGCACACATCTCCCGTGATAATAAACAAATAATCCTCTATAGACACATCTGTGAGAACTGTTCATTTATCTTTTTTTTCTCTCCAGCTGAACTCAAACTATTTTCTATCAAAACTATTTTTGTCTAAATGTGTGTTAGTGAGAACTTCTCCTTTACTGAGATCATCCATACCAACATGCTGTCCGGGATTAAGTATTAATTTTACGGCTGCACTAAATCAAAAATTGAATCAAAATCCAGAATAAAGACTCACTGAAGTTAATAAACTAGAGTGTGCTGGCCAAAAAGGGAGCGGCCGTTACAATCATTTGCAACCACAAATACACGGTAATTAAGCCAACATTACTTCACAATGTCTCATCAAAACAGGAACAAACGCAGAGCTTTTCAAAACAGACTTTCAAGCACTTAGGAAAAAAAAGAACAGCAAAATCAGCTCCTTTGTTAAACCATGTGCTAAACTGTGAATAGAAACAGCAAAAAACATGTATTTGTGAGCAATTTGCACCAAATTTTGTTTTGAAAAAGACAAATAACAGCTTAGTCTTTGAAGAAAATGTAGATATACAACGAAATGTCAAAAACGTATGATAAAATAACCAAGAATTTTGTTTGGACAAATTAGGACAAAACCACAAACTCCTGTTAACCTCTTTAGATGAGTTGAATTTCCTTTTGTTAGTCTTGTTCTCTCATTTGTTTAAGTCATTTCTCCTCTGTACTGCACGTTCTTCTTTTCCTCTTTTGTCTCCCGTCTGAATAATAACAGCCTTTTCTGTAGCGCATTAGCTGGAGGTGGCTGTTTTCTTCTCGATAATTATGTGGGTAATGCTAACTCTCCTCTCGGTGCTTTGAGAAACTGTCTGTGCCGAATCCTGGGAGAATTCTAATTACTTCAGTAACAATTAGTCCTGGAGCCGCCACCTTCGCGTCGATAAATCACTACATTAGACAAACCTTTGACGTCTTCACATTTATAATCCTCCAAATCCACATTTTAGCTGAGAAGACAGAACCTGCGGGCATGTATCGACTGCTTAATTAAACGCTTTTTACCTCATTCTGTTCTCGCTCTCAGTGAAAGTCTACTGGGTGTTTTCAAAGTAATTATAAAACATGGTGTAGGATAAAGAAAGTCGATGTTATAATGATTCTTTACAACTACATTCAGTGGTTAAAAAAACAATGGGTTGTGTTTTTTAGCTATTGCTCATCAATTAATCTACTCTCTATTGAAACTGTTAACACATACATAAAATGGCTAATTTAATAGCAGTGTTTTCTCATCATTAGCTTACATCATAAGTTGTATTTGGAATGATGTATACATGTTTGAGTAATCTTGTATTGTCCTGCCTCTGATGCTTTCACCTATAACCTATCCCCACCCACTTGTCTGTATTTACTTAAGTTAAAAGTACAAATTGTCATGAATCCACTTCCCAACAAACTTATACGTAGTCATTTAAATCCGCTGCTTGTTATTATTATATTCTATAGCCAGGTTGATGTTACACTGTGTCTTTTACTTCAGCAACTAGGTCAGGCAGAACTGCAGACAGTTCCCAAAAACTAGGAAGTACAATCAACCAATCAGTGAACAGAGATGAAGCAGTGTGTTGGCCAGAACCAACACATATACCATATACAACATTGTATATGTTCTCCTCTTTTGACCTTGTGTCAAATATTAACTTAGAATAAATTTACTGAACAGAAACCAGGGACAAGAGTTGAAAATTAGCAGTAGCTATACATTCTATATGTGTCGCATCAGCTGCATGCTTTGATTGCATTGTCCCTGTCAAATAAATAAATGAATAAAATAAACAGCAACAATTACTGACACATCAATGCTCTACTTCAGGGCTGTTCAAATGGCGGCCCAGGCCAAATGCGACCCACTAAGTAGGCCCACCATTAAAAAAAATAAATAATGGACCAGCCCGATTTGGCTTGATAGGAAGTGTGTTTTTAGTGCACTGTGCTTCATTTATCTAGAGCTTTGCAATGCATTTAAATGGTTAATACCTTTATAGTAATGTTTGTTTTTTTTTTTTTTTTTTTTTTTTTTTTTTTTTTTTTTATGGTTTTACAACTCATTTTTTTTTAATCTTTATTTTTTTTTTTTTTTTTTTTTTCTTAATTTCTTTTTTCTTGTAAGAAGAACGTTGTAAAGGTGCTCATTTACCTGACAGTTTTGATGGCAGGACTTCCGCCTTCGTCATAAGTGACGTCCGGTGTTGTGACTTGTCTCCTTTAGAATATTCTCTGACGTGGTCAGTCTGGCAGATCTGACACATCTGTCGGAAGTCCTGCCGCCGTAACTGTCAGGTAAATGAGCCTCAGCTTATTACAAGAAAAAAGAAAGTTAAAACTAAGAAGTAGACAGTATGAATTTTCCGAATATGGTTTAGTCTTCTTCGAGATGAGATGTAATCTTAAATGTAGGCTAAGTTTAGTCTTGGTTTGCAAACTTGGTCTAGTCCCACTGCTGCTCTGTTTCAACTCTGGTTGTTGATTACACTGACTTTGTTCTGGCTTTGTCCTGTTTTTTTATTTATATCACTTTTGTAGTTCACTTTTTGCAGTCACAACTCCCCTATTAGTGTGGCCCACTGGTAAATATGATTGATTAGCCTTTTCTACTTCCTGGATACACTGTTTATGGTAAATGCAAAAATGAACCCACCACGGCGCAAACGAACCCCAATAAGTGACGTCAAGCGGGTCCCACAAAGTGAAATAAAACTGAATGATGCATTAGACTAGTTTTGCCGTTTTAACCCAAAAGTCAATGGACCTGTTTATGTTTTTAAGTTGTTTTTGAGGTATTTGTGCCTGTTCCTGTTCCCTCTTGTGTCCTCTCAGCTCATCTCTGCTCCCGTCTAGTGTCTGCTCCTCCTTTGGTCTGATTTATAAAGTTTACGAGCCGCCCACGCCTTCTCGCTCTTTAGCTCTCCATCAGTGGCGGCAGTGAGGCAGAAAATGGGACTAAATATCCCATTCACCGTCAGACATTAACAGGGAACCGATTTATGGTTTATCTGTCTCCGCTACGCCCTGCACGTGTGTAACGTCTCAGGCACACCGGCCATAAATATGTTTAATGAGTCTGTGTGTGGATGTCTGCATTTAGCGTTTACGTTAAGAAAATATATCTTTTTTGTATTATATGAAGCAAATAAAGAATCACCTTGAAATTCATTCATCGTTAGTTGCAAAGAACAATTTCATTTTAGTAAAGCAAATGCTAAACACTGATGGAGCAGAACAATAGTAAATTACCAATAATGCCTTTTTGCAGAGATTATAGATGTTAGGGCTAATTTTTGCTATCATTAAACAGAAACAAACAGAACTATTTACTATTTTCAAATCCATTCTGAGCCTAATTATTTGCCATGATGAGGTTTAGCAACTTAACTTAATGAATTCAGCTAATGATTTTAATTCTTAATGAATTCAGCTGTTTGCTAGTAGACGCCGTGCACTTCCTGTTTTTTAGCGAACAAATGGTCCAAAGATAGGGTCATGCAAACAGATTTTCACCTAAATGAAGACTTTTACAACAGATCTGTACTGACACAAAAATATTTTTATGTTATGGATTTTATGTTATGTTAATTTGGGCACTCCACAAGGTTTTGTTTAGACCCCAGATGTATTTTATAGAGGGGTTATTGGTCAACGTCACTTTCCGCTCTACAGCACATACTCCATGCAGAAAGAGCCGCTGTTTGTTTGCTTAGCTGGGGAAACTTTGTTGATTTAAACAACAAAACAGGACGAGAGCAGCCGTTTTGATCAGGTATGAACCGATATGACAGACGTCTGTCTCCTGAAGCTTGAGACAGACAGACTCATAGGGATGAATTTCATTCATAAATGGTTATTTAGCAGCATAACTTTTGTTTTTTGCTCTTTCTGCATACGAGTGCATGTACATCGCCCGTGTTGATAAATAATCCTTCTATATTTCATGAAGCTCATAAGTCATTCAGGTGAGAAATACCTTCAAAAATAATCAGAGTAAACCTGTCTGTTAGCTCAGTTTGAAAACTGACATTTTGCTGTTAAGCAACTCAACTTTAGCAATAAAAAAATAGCAATAACTCTCACAATCCACAACTTGATCCCTTGACTGAATAAATGTAGACTTTCCAACTGGATAACTGTAGACTTTCCAACTGGATAACTGTAGACTTTCCAACTGGATAACTGTAAACTTTCCAACTATCTGAAATAAGATGTCTGGAGTGAGTCAGAGCAGACGTAGGTAGTAGGTGCATTTCATTTGGCTGCTATAGCAGAATCGGTTTGCCGCTATAAAATGTCATTCAGTTCCACATGAACTTTTCCTGATGTGTAAAATCAGGTCCATGCAGACGCTGTTGGGGGGCATGTCTGTTTAAAGAACACATTTTAGTGACTCTCGCGGTCCTTGCAGCCTTCACCAAAGCATCAAGCATGACTGAGTTTAAATTCTATTTGTATTGCCGTATTCTATTTTGCAAAAGAAACCACAGAAACAACTAGATCCCGTCACAAGAAGTTACAGCAACAGATGATTTGCAAGTCGTTTTGCAAGAAGCCATGCATCCACAAGTCCTTCATATGATCCTGACCAAACCTTCAGATGTGGATATGAAACTCAAACAGGATGAATGCAGACAAATACTGAGTTTTACCTTTTCAACTTCTCAGATCTTTCTAAACTTTATTTACCAAAGCGTTGCAGGAACAGTCACTAATAGTTTTAATATTAGCACATAAGGTTAAACAACCAAACGTGAACAGATGCTTGTGTACGAACAAGCTGCAACTGAAAATAATGTTGCTGATTAGTACAGTTTTTATAGTTTTGAATCTTCAGTACATCTCGGCTTATCACGTTGACAAAAGAGCATTTCAGCACTTCCAGTACGTACAGTAATTGTAAGATACAGACAAAGGAGTTGGACCACAGCCAAAAGACCCCTCCTCCACCTTCTCCTCCTGCCCCAGAACGAGCACTGCCCCTGGGAACACCCTTGTGCAAACAGCTACATGTAATCTATCTGTGCTGGAGGTGAGCACGAGGTGGAGGGGGAGGTGGTGCATGGGCAGAGGCAGAGGATGGGTACCACAGGGTGGGCATTCCATCACTCACTTCAGCCTCTCTCTCTCATCTCGCCCTTGGACTTTTCTTCATGCTAATCCCGTTTTCCCCTGAGCTCCGCCGCAGCTAAAGCTCTGATACAGGATTGTACTCACCTGCCTCATTTGCATACGCCTCACTGCACACTGTCAAAAGTACTCTGAGTCATTCAGACATCAGAATAATTCAATTCTGATTGCATTAACTGAGTGGAATATTTATCAGTTAACATTGGAGGTAGCAGCGTCATGCTTTGGACAATCGCTTTATATCGGCAGTCTTACTAGCCTTTTTATATTTTTCAACTGACTGACTCAAAATCCTCATCGTAAGTGTGTCTTTTGATGAGGTTTATTGTCTTGTAAAGCTTTCTGTCTGTCAGTGCCTCTACAGTTTAATCTGTCTGTATGTATAAACATAGACTTGAGCTACTTGCTGGAAAATTAGATTCATGGGGGAAACAAGAGGCAGTTACTTCAGCTTTAGGTCATGTATCACAGAACTGCAGATGGTTCTCGAAAACCAGGAAGTACAATCAAGCAATCAGCAAACAGAGTGAAGTGTGTCTCAAATCTGAAAGTCAGAGCCTTTCATGCATGAACCAAATAAAAGGAGAGAATGCCTGAAGTTTGTTGCCACGTTTCAAATAGAAAGTAGCCAGTAGCTTAATTTTACTCTACTGGCTCTGTCATAATCATTTTCTATTGCAACATCCATTAATGCCTCCCCTGACCCCACCCCAGGGCCCTCCAAAAGAGATTCTGATTCTCAGTGGGACTTCCCTGGTTAAATAAAGGTCAATTAAAAGATCTCTAACATTTCTACCAATTTCTCTGTAGCTACTACTGTCAAACTTGCCATTTGGGCCTTAAATGTTTGTTGTAAATTGCTTTACATGAATCTCATATTCTTATTTTACCCTTTCCAAATCAAGGTATAAACAACAACGACTTGCCAAAAATACACTAAAGCTTAATTTAAATGTCAGCTGTTTCCAATACTCTCAAGGAAATCAGCGCACAGCAGGAAGAGGTGAGAATAGTCCTGTTTTCATAGGCTCAGGTTGGGGTAGTACAGTACAATCCCATGTTGCTCCACTGTGCAAAGCAAGCTTACGTTCCAGGGTCCGTAGTGAGACAGGAAGCTCTTATTGTGGTTCTCGCATTAGGCACGATGATTAGAGGTGAAAACCAGACAGAAAAGAGCAGATAGAAACATGACAAAATGTTCCTCACCAAATGGCTTGATCCTGTGACAAACTGCTGCATTTCCAGTGATGACAACTCTAGAGCATTAGCATCAGCTGTTTCCGGTTTGTCGAGGCGAAACACTTTAAAAAACAATTGTAAATCCTGTGTGTAATGTGTCCAATATAATTCAACCTCAATGCATTGAATAAAACTGGTTTAAAAAGGTTTAAAATGCAGCAAAGTCTACAGAGGCTTTACAAAAATTATATAAATGCATAAAGGTAATGATAAACCAGAAGTAGTTTTTTGTTTAGACCAATGTGACCCTTCTGTCACAGCACCACAGACTTTGAATTATTACGTTTTTTTTTTGTGAATCACTCAGATTGGCGCCAGAAAAAATATAATTCAGGTACAAATTTCTTTTTTTTTTTTTTTTTTATTTAAGAAAGCTGCCCGGAGCCTAAATCCTGTCAGAAACGCTCATCATCAAAAGAAACCGGTCTGATTCTACATTCTGTCTTCTTATCGTCTTTGAGGTTTTTCAAACACAAAATCAAGCAAGCTTACAACTTTGTTTGAGTGATCTTGTGTTGTCTTGCACTTGAGTGGTCGCAAAATTTCAGTTTTGACCTACCACGTATCCCCGTCCACTTGACTCTGTGAACTTTACTAAAAAAAATTCTGATTCCATGTACAACATATGGCTTCAAAATCATCATGTAGTCAAGTTTCTTCAACCCAAAAATAGTATTCAAGATTTGTTGCTTAATAAGTTAATATTGCAATGAAGAGCGGCTTATCTTATTATTCATTCATTTTCATTCATTTTCTACCGCTTAATCCCCTTAGGTCGAGTATGGAGCCTTCCCAGTGACTTTGGCTTGGGGAACCCTGGACAGTGCAATGCCGCAGGTTAGACAGACAACCATTCACTCTCTCATTCACTCACTCACTAAGGAAATTACAGTGATGCTAATTACCTAAACATGCATGTTTTGGGTGGAGGAAACGGAAAACACAGTGAACGGGAGAACATGCAAATCCACCAGAGAGATCGGAGATTTGATATGGTCGACGGGAGTCGAACACACCTCTTTGGGGCAGACTCTAACATTGGCTCGGCCTTTTATTCTAAATAACAAAAAAAAAAAAAAAAGCACATTATGTCTCCTCAAGAAACAATAATTTGGTAAGTTTAGGGTTTTGAGAAAGGCTTGCTAACAGTTTGATTGAAGAAAACATTACTATTTTGTCTTTTCCTTAATGATGTTCTTTATTCTATTACAACACATATCTGGGACAAAAACACAGAATGCGATCTATTTTTACTGGAGTGTCTGATCTGTGTATACTCGTCTGCCTTCACTGCCCTGATGAAAGCACTGGAAAAGCACAGAGCCGCACTTTGATCATGTCAGTTGAGCACAACAGAAGCTGGAAATGCAGGGTAAAGTGCTTTAAAAGACGGCTGCGTTCTCAACATGCCGCTGTTCAAAGAGAAGGAGAGAAATACTGCAGCGCTTTTCTCTGAAGCAAGGTCAACATTCAGCTCTATTCAGGATTATTCATGCCTTTTAGATTTGTAGTAATATCACTGTCGGGAGTGAAAGGAGAGAGAGAGGAGGAGAGGAAGGAGAGGAGAGAAAGAGAGACAAAGAGGGAGGAGGAGGAGAGAGAGAGGACAGGGAGGAAGGAAAAGAGAGAGGAAGATAGAGGAGAAGGAGAGAAAGAGGAGAGAGAGAGAGAGAGAGAGGGAGGAGGAAAAGAGAAAGAGAGAAGAGAGAGGAAGAAAGAGGGAGAGAGAGAGGAAAGGAGAGAGGGAAAGAGAGTGAGGAGAGAGAGAGGAAGAGAGAGAGAAGGAGAGAGGAGGGGGGAGAGGGAGAGAGAGGGGGGGAAGGAGAGAGAAGAGGGAGAGAGAATGGAGGAGAGAGAGAAAGGAAAGGGAGAGAGAGAAAGGAGAGGAGAGGGAGAGAGTGGGGGTAGAGAGGAGAGAGAAAGAGAAGCATGAGGGAGAAGGAGAGAGAGGAAGAGAGAGAGACGAGGAGGGGAGAGGGAGAGTAGAGAGAGGGATGTGGGGAAGAGAAAGTGAGAGAGAGAGAGAAGGGAAGAAGAGAAGGGAGAGAGACAGAGATATGTGAGAGAAATGAGAAGGAAAAGAGGAAAGAGAGAGAGGGGGGCAGAAAAGAATGGAGAGGGGGGGCACAGAGCTGAAACTGAAATTAAGGAGAGAAAAATCAGAGAGAGAGAAAGTGAAGGGAGAGAGAAGAGAGATTCGAAGAAATAGAAAGAGACAAGTGAGAGAGAGAAGAGAAAAATGAATCCGAGAGATGAAACTGAAAAAATGAGAGAAGAGAGAGGCAGACAGAAGAGAGTGAGGTAGGTTCAGAAGAGAGAGAGAGAGAGAGAAAAAAAGAGGAGAGAAAAATTGACGGGAAGAGAGGAGAGAGAGAGAGAGAGAGAAAACCTTGTAGATGAAACTGTAAAACTAATAGAATTTGGAGAAGACAGCGAGAGAAAAAGAGAGAAGAGAGAGACAAAGAAAGGAGAGAGAAGGGAGATAGAGAGAGAGAGAGAGACAGAAAGAGAGAGGAAGAGAAGAGGAGACAGAGATCGAGGATTTGGAGAAAGGGTCCTGACTTCTGTGAGCACAAAAACAGCTCCATAAGCAGAAATGTGTCCGTGTTTATAATACAGATACAAAGTCTGAAGGTGGAAGAGTGTCTTTTAAACAGCGCTCTGCAGAGAAGACACTGTCAACACAGAACACATGTCCACAAACGCACCGTAGCTTTAATAATCAGACACATGTATAATAATGTAAATCCTCCTGCAGCTCCTGAACAAGATCCTACAGCAGGAGATGTGAACAGCTCCCTCTCCTCGTCTCATGTTTACGGATTTAGCTTGAATTATTCTGAAAAAAATTGTTTATGCTTTCTTATGGATAGTTTAAAAATCATTGTACTGCAATGTTAAATATAAATTCTCTTTTTAGGCTTTGCACTTTCTATTTTCTGCATGGACATAAAGGCGCTGTATATTATGAACAAACAAAAAAATGCCAATCATAAGTAACTCCAAGCACCGGACCTAAATTACATATTTTGAAACTTTAGGACCAGAACTTTAGTTTTTAACCCAAACTTAAAACGCCTTCAGGCTGACCTCCGTTAGTCTTTTCAGAGCATTTCATAGTGGTCAACTCAACACATTCATAACACTGTATCTTAAAGCAAATTCAGCCCCACACAGCTAATGTCCAGACATTTCTGTTCTGGAAATATGTTACGGAAAAACACTAATTACATGACCTGTTGACACATTCAATGAGAACATGTTGCATATTGCAGGCCCAAGTGGAACCTACAGTACTTTGGTTTTAAAGAAATGTACTGTATGTCAACTTGAGCTTATCTTGTATTAATCTCGCTTTTAATGAATCGTCTGGTGCTGTTGTTGTCTTTGTGTTGAACACACTTGTGTGATCAATCTACGTCAGTTTTAACAACTTTTTCAGAGGTGACCCGAGCTTTAGTCTGCTCCCAATCTCCAAACATCACTTCAGATTATACACTGTGTCACTCCAGCCAATCACGACCACTTAACGACATCACCACCGCCGCCCGGACCTGGATCAGGCTCTATAGAGCTCCAGGGAACTCTGGAGCTTTAAAATACATTTGTGGCTTCATTTGTGTTGCAAATTCAGCCTCTGAGGGGGAGGGGCTGGATACAGATCAGCCGGCCACATAAAGATGCAATACTTCAGATATAATATATAGTATTTATGCTGTAAATAAATACTTCGTCAACCTTTTAAGTATTTACGTCATCACGTTGTTGACGCAGTCACGTGACATGCCGCCAATCACTTTCTATTTTTACCGGAAGTTAGATACGCCGCGAGACGCGAGGGAATGCTAGACGGGTGACATGCTACAGGAGCTGACTACCGGGCCCAGACCACTAACCAAACGAGCGCGAGTCCGCTAGAAACTACGAAATTGACCAGATCGGATGGCGAGCTAAGGATCTGAGCCTAAGTGAACCCAAGGCAACACGCCTGCACCAGTTCTCTACTCAAGCCCAGGATTTCTGTCTCAGGAACCTCTCCTGCTCTGGTTGGGCCGGTAGGAGGCTCCTGTAGCCGCCCTTGAACTTTTTGAACTCTTTTTGTCCTGATTGATCGTGGTTCGTGACCACTGCCCGTGGCCACTCAGAATAGAACTTTTCCGCTCTCGTACTTGCAACCACGCTTGCGAACTTTAGCGCTAACGCACTTTTCATATGAACCATGGAATTTGCACAGCGAGATAATTGAATGTACATTTCTCTGAACCTGGATTGTAAATATTAATGGCCATTTGTTTTGTCAATGTTCAATGTTTGTCTTGTCTGTCTTCTCAATATATGGTACCAGCAAAACTTAAATACCTGTCTCAGTCTCTTCCTCCACTCCCAGAGCCGAACTTTAAATCTTCTGACCTAGCCTAACCAAATTCATAACCTTAGTTATTAAGGCATTGTTACCTGGCTTTTACCAATACAGTACATTAGCTAGTGCAACATACATGCTACATTCTGCTTACTGTTTACTGTTAACCAATGACACCTTTGTGGATAGTCTTTTGAACATATGACCCCTGAACTCTCCCCTCAACCAGATTTTAAAATAGAGCTGGTAAACTTGGCACTGGAGGAGTAACACTCGGTGTACACAGAGTCTGAGTGAGGTTCAGTGTTTGTGTAGGTTTTGCAGAGCTTAAAATGACAAAGTATATAAAATGTATTAAAAATGGTATTGGTTTATAGTAGAATTAGTTTTCAGGTGCAGAGTGGGAGCAGGTTTGAGAGTCATATGTGTCTGCAGAAAGAATTCAAAAGTCTATTTTTACCAAAGATCACAGCAGTCTGCTGCAGTTTGAGGTCATTATAGTATTGTGGGAATCCACATGATTCTGCATAACGCTGGTCAGAGACAGGCAGCAGCACACTGAGGGTTGGCTTAGGAGGTACAGTGTACACATGTGGTTAGGGTTGACAGCAGTTGTTTGTGATAAGAAACAATAAAGGCAATCTATGAAATATAGTTTATGGCTTTTTTACCTTAAATTTGCTAGATGCAATTTAAACACCATGTGCTTAAAAGTGATTTAGGATTTAGATTAACTTGCTGTATTGAGCTAAAAAGTCTTCTTTGAAAATCCTTTTTTCAGTCTGTCATGGCTACTCATCCAGGGGAGAATCAAGATTGTTTAAAGAGGTTACCACTCTACAATGTGATGATTTTATAAGGCCAGATGATAGGCAGAAGCCAGTTTTTTCTTCTCCATTTATAACATTGAACCTTTGCACAACAAAAAACAGTATTTTTCAGACTCAAAAGTATAACTTCAAGATGTGAAACAGCAAGGGAAACGACCTCTGAAAAGTCGATTTTGCCTCGGGCTCTTTTAAAATGTTGAAAAGAATACTTTGAAAATGAATGTGGTCATTTGAATAAGTTAGTATTCATGTGCTGTAAATGCCAAATATGGTCATATCAGAAAATAATGATACAAGGTTAGATTGCAAGCAGCAGGTTAAACTGATCAACAGTTGGCAGCATATTATCAATAACAATAAAACCCAATTGCATTTCTATTGAATCCCTTTTTTACACTTAGAATAAATATGCCATAGCACATGTATTGCTCCAGCCATAAAAATTTATAGATCTTTGGAAGGAAAATCGTTTGGAAAGGACAAGAAGAGTCACAGAAGATATAAAACCAAAATCCAATCCAATAGTGTTCAGTCCAATCTGCCATAACAGCCTCACAATAAGTTTGACCCTTGTGAGACACCGTGATTTGTCTGTTTGAGCAGGACAGTCGGAGCTTTTATCTGCAGAGGCAATGGTCTGTTTTGAGCTTGTGTATTTGGACTGGAGGAAAAAGGTGTTTGCTGCAGGATATTTTCTGTCACAATGGTGCCACGGCATTTCATCTGAAGTGATATTGAATTGTGCACCAGCCAAATGATAAAACATAATCCATTAGCTGCAGATGGAGCATGGAGAGAAGCCTGAACGGCACATATAGTTATGGTTATTATAAAGCAGCATTTGGCCATAAGTCTTTTTAGATTTAAAGTGTGTATGTCAGGTTTTCATAAAGTGACTTCTAACATACATAATACGTGTTTTAAATATAAAGGATAGTTTTGCATAAATCAAGAACAAAGTTTTGAGGTAAATGTCTTTATTGTGGCATATACATCCAAACTTAATCCAAGGCTAAGACAATGGAAAACGCAGCACACAATTGCAAGCATTTTTTCATTTATTGCTCCAAGATGTAATATAAGTCCTTACTTTACTGATGTTCTTAGCAAAGATGCAACCCAAAGATACCTCATAAGCAAATCTTTCTGGAGGGATGAAAAGAAGATGTTTGTGACGACGGACGGTCAACAGAAAGTTTCTCCCCCAAGCTCACCCTGCTGCCACGTCCTAAGACACACAACAGGTGAACGCGCTCCCTTATCTAAACCCACAGCACTGCCCCCAGACACTGCGGTGCGTGTGCTTGTCTCTTGGGCGTGCAAACCACATATGGTTCCCACAGTTATCGTTTATGAACAAGAAAAATGGTTAAACTGGGATGACGTGTGAAAATAAGCAGTTTAACCCTATATTGTTTTGGCCTATTTTCTCTTAAACACCTGACTAAAACTGTTTTCAATGTAAACTGTTTGGCTGTGCTTGTGTGGTCCTCTCCAGTTTAACTTTGCTGTTTGTAAAAAGAAGTTTATAAGCCATAGTTGCAATCAAAATGAATCCATGACAATATTTGCCACCTGCCAAAGAATTTATGAGAGGAAGTAGTCCGATTTAAACCAAAATTTTGATTTGCAGTGTGAAAATCAGCTACCCCACCTTTAACCCATAGACATGACCTGCCACAGTTCTCTGACATTTATAGAGCCAAATCCTTTGCAAATATGTATATAATATATACAGTATGCTTCTACTTGCAAAAGTGCCACATTAAAGTTGTGACTAAAGCAGGACTAAGTCTGGAGCTCTTGTCAAACCAGGACAACAAGATCAATGAGCTCATTCGTCTGACTACAAGCTGTCCTTTATGATTGAACAAAGCCATCACTTTTGCCACTGAAGCATAAAGACTTTCAGTTGGGTTCACTCATAACAACAAAAATACATTAAGGTTTGTCAGTGTTTGTTTCATGTGTGTAGATCGAACAATTACAAAGATATGAACCATAAACCGGGGCAAAACATAAAGGTTCAGCTACACTTTATCGTCCCCGCAGGTGCATTATTGTGTATATTTGTTCCATCCTTCAGTGTCTCCGGATTAAACTTGTCAGTGAGCGACCAGAGTCCAGGGACACATCTGCAGGTCATGAACTTAGTCAGCTTGAGGATTCTGTGTGTGTTTTGGGACCTGCAAAGTCTATCAGTGATTGCGAAAAGAGTAATACATAAAAAAAGAAACATGCCGTTTTTAATGAATGTATGTTTTTGATCTGTAGATTTCTGGTTTAAATGTCAAGTACACGCCCTTCCTCTTCTGTCCCAGTTCTGCCACACATTAGAGGCCTTATAGCAGATATTTTTTGCACAGTCTGGAAATGTTAAAAATTAGGATTAGGAACAGGTTGTTTTCTTACATTTAGAGTCAGGTTGATTTTGTTTGAGAGATATTAACCAGCATAAAATGAGCAATGGCCCAAAGGCTCCAGTCCCCTGCGACCCCTGACGGGATTAAGTGGTAGAAAATTAATGAATGAATGAAAATGAGCAATGCACCAACATATTGAAGGTTCTCTGTCTTCAGACCTCAGGTTCCTGTAGGTTGGATAATTCCAGATTAAAGGGACCTATTGTGTTTTTTTTTTAATATTTAGTAAGAATCTAGAACATACACAGATCAGTAATTTACCTTTTGTTCATTGTAAAACACAAAGTTGATCTAAAACAACTTAAAAATAGGAACAGCTCTAATGACTTCCTGTTCAAAACTGCAGATCTGATAAGCCCCGCCTCCTCACTTTGTAAAAAGCAACAGATTTTTAAAAACAATTTTTTATTGTTGGAAAGTGAATATGGGACAGCATTGAACCACATATGCTTCAATTTGAGTATTAATCTTTTGAAATATACCAAGTAAATACAGTCAAGTGGGAGGGGATAGGGTAGGTGAGAATGAGGATTTCTGAGCACTTGAGCTGCAGCTGAAGAACAACACAAGATTACTCAAACATGAATGAATCAATTCAAATATAACTTTGAGTAAACTTATGGTGAAGGAAGGCCATTATAACAAGGTTAAAAACTTAAAAAAGTGAATTTGACATAATAGGTCCCCTTTAAAGATGAAGTTAAGTTAAATTAATTTACAGTGCACTTTGTTGTCCCTGTATAGAGAAACCATTCTTTAATGCCTCTGAAAACCTTTTCCATATCATCTTGCCAGGCTTGGTCAAAACCTTAGGATTTTTCATATGGTGTGTGTTTTGGTTGGTGGGGAAACCTAACCAGGCACAGAGAGAAAAACATAAACTTCACACTAAGTGGCCAAGCAGCACGAGATTGACAGCTGTTGCTGCACCACTGCTAGCCACTCTGCAGCAAGGTATCTCCAGGCTGTAATGGACCCTAACCCTCCACCTCTTTTCCCTCCCCCAAGACTCCCCTGAAAAATGAATCCAATCTGAGCGGGACCTTCCTGGTTAAATAAAGATCAAATTATAATGATGAAGATTCAAGTCAACGGGCTTGCATTTGAAAAAGTGGGCTCTCAAAAGAACTCAGACAAGAATCGTTTGACTGGACAGGTTGAAACAATGAGAAAGGTTTGCTAACCTGGTCATTGGAGAGCTACAGTACATTAGATAAAAGTTACTGAATACAGCATGGATGGGACTACCAAAATAATGAAAATAAATAGACAGGGGACTAAGAATGGCTCTCTCAAGATCCTTTTGTGGGAGATATCTTTTAATTTTGGCAAGAAGCCTGAGTTGAAAGTAGCTTACCTTAACTACAGCGCTAATTTGTTCATCAAATTTCAAACCGGAGTCAAAAATTACACCAACATTTTTAACAGAAAAGCTGCAACCTGACAGAAGTGACCCAATGACATTGTCAATGTGCAAAATAGACAAGGGGTTACCCAAGATCAGTACTTCTGTTTTATTTTTGTTTAAAGACAAAAAAAATTTGTGACATCTCTCAGAACTTGGAGTTGTCAATGAGGTCATCCTATTTTCAACTGTAATCGGCAGATAGATTTGAATCGTCCCCGAAACAGTGAAATGAATCATTATATTTTTTAAAGATGGCACCTAATGGCACCTAATGGCACCTAATGTGGCCATACCTGCTTGCCAAAGCCTGATACCGTCAGATCTCAGAAGCTAAGCAAGAAAGGACCTGGTTAGTACTTGGATGGGAGACCGTTAGAACACCAGGTGCCACAGTGGGACGACAGGAGTAGATTGTCGTTGTGTCCTTGGGCAAGACACTTAACCCACACTGCCTCAGTGTCTGCGTACACTGGGTGAGTGGATGCTAGATTGTAAAGCACTTTGAGTGCCTGGAAAGGTAGAAAAGCACTATATAAATAGACCATTTACCATTTTAATGGCAACATGTACAACGAAAAAAGCACTGGACCCAAAATAGAACCTTGGGGAACATATACATATCATCAGATCAAACTGAATCATTCTGAATATCAATCCGAATCAGAGGATGCACAGGACTGCACTAAATCTGTAACTTTTATGATCTGACCTGCCTTTTACCTCTCTCAAACTCTTCACAAAGTCTGATCATAAATGGAATCTCTTTTCGTCGTTGGATTGATCTGCGTTCTCAAACCTGCCTTTTCCCTGACGACCACGTGTGACCGGAGATCTAATAAACCCCTCGCTCGACCGCCGCAGAGGGAGAGAGGGAGAGCCGTCGCCATGGAAACGGTGCCCAAGAAGACGGCAGGTTGGGTTAAACAGGAGAGGAAGTGGAGGAAGTAAATGATAGGGTTCAAAAAAGAGACGCTGGGAGAGATGTGCTATGGATTACAGTGTTTATCTGTGAGGAAGTGAAAAAAGCAGCAGCGAGTGCGGTTATAAAAATGGAGCTGATGATGAGTTTGGATATTGAACTGACCTGAAGTGGCTTTCTGTTGAGAATAGACAAGACTCTGCACTGCAAAAAATAATGAATGTCTAAGATTATTCATGTAAAGTAAGAACTAAACTCCAGATACTTTATTTTAGTTGAAGTCTAATGGGCCCATCTAAAAACATCAAAAATGTGAAATGTTTTGATTAAAGCGACTTTTTACATTTTAAACTTACATACATTTTTGCAAACTCTTGAAAATCCAAATTTGTCTCCTCCTGGTGTAAAATGCCAGCCCTGAAATACCTGTGGTTCTGGCCAATCAGAGCACAAGTTTGAATAGAAATCAAACATGGCAGACATACAATATTTGTTCTATATATTTTAGAGAATTTAGCTACTTTGTTTGTTTAAACTGTGAATATAAAAACACTTTTGATTTCTCTGCTTCTTCTGCTGTTGTGATGGTTTTGACCAATCAGCGTCAGATGTTTGCTATGACACAAGAACTTTTTTTTTAAATTATGTATATTGCAGTTGTATTCTTATGCTTTAGACAATTTGTCTCACAAATACATTTGATTAAATGCTGGTTTATTATGCAGTATTACTAAGGCACACAGGGACCTAATTCCCCCCAAAACAGAAGGAAACGTAGATATATAACATAAATATATAATGTAGATATACAACAAAATGTCAAAAACGTACACCAATATCTTATGAAAGCCAAAGCGTACAATTTTCCAAATGTAACCACAAATTTAGTTTGAAGCCACGTGGCGACATTTTCTTTGGGTTTAACGGGTAAATCACCAGCCCTAAACTTACCCTTTTTAGTAACTTGAAGCCTTAACTTACCAGTTAAACCAAAGAAAATGTCGCCACGTAGCTTCAAACTAAATTTGTGGAATTTTTTTACATTGTGACATGAAAAGAAAAAAAAGTTTTTGAGTTTGAATTACTTAAAGATTCATTGTGTAACTTAGTAGAAATAGAATTAAAATCATTTTTAAGAGCTAATAGTGATGACTGCATGTTATGCCCTCATGCGAAAAACTACAGCTAAAGGAACAACTTTTCAATGGAAACAAACTGGAGGAGACTCCTTCAGAACAAAAAGAAATTCTATTTATGGCAATACAAGCTCACTTAATGCTAAGTTTTACTATTTTTTTACTGCATCAAAAACATCTGAATGACAAAAACTTGCTTGTTTTCAAGTCTATTTGTACAAAATCCCCAGTGTGTTTCCTCAGTGTTTTTCCCTCTGTCTCCTGTCCCTCCCATTGCCCTGCCTTGGCTCCTCCTAATGGCTTTACCTTTTCCTTAGTTCCGCCCCTGTCCCCTTAATTAGCTGCCCAGCTCACCTGCCATCTCTTTGTTGAGACTGGCATGGTGGAGCTCCCATTTTCTGTGTGAAGAGTGCGTAAATGACATGTAAGTTTTGATAATTGCCATTATCCATTTGTTGCATTTATCCATATTCTTAATACTTATGATAATTGTCATTTACCCCATCCCATTATTTTCCTTTGTGTTTCCCAGAAAACCACTCTTCACTCTTCACTCCTCCCCTTCACCCCTTCATCGCAATATATCCTGCAACAAACAGCTTTCAATAAATTCTTAAACTGGACTTGGTTTGCTTTGCTTTTCTTCATTACGTTGAAGCCATTACCTGGAACCAGAATTGCTAAGGATAATTACAGTCAATAAATAAATATTTTTTATGGTCCTTCGAGCCGGATTTTCTTCAATTTAATGGACAAAGTACAACCATTCCTGTTGCCTGCAAGACCTCCCACATCTCTGCATAACTTTCCTACATTTTGGCCAAGCCTTCCTGATAATCCACTGCATCCTGCCATGTCCCTGCCTTCCAATCTTCACATCCTTCCACCCAACCCTAGAGCCCACGAGAAGGACCCAGTCCCGAGCACTAATCTGGAGATAAGTGCTTTACAAGAAGAAGTCCGGGGACTTAAAAGCCTGATATTTGATTTGGGCCTAACCATACAGACCCTAGTGGACAGAGTTGGGAATGTTAATTTAGTGACATGTGCTCCACCTCCTGCCAGTCTTCCTAGCTCCATAGCGCCTCCTCCTGGTTTAGGTTTGCCAGCCTCTATCCTTAAAGCTCAAGGCACTCAGACTAGTGAGCATTTCTTTCTAGATATGTGCAATGAAAATGAACTTTTTCCTTATTCTGATTCTTCCAGTGAGCAGTCAGAGAGGGAAAGATTAGTTGAAGATTCATGTCCTGAACCTCACCCTTTTTTTGTAAAGTCTAATCCAGTCAGGGCTCCCTATGTTCCTCACCAGCCTTCTGAGACCAGCTCCCAGCCCATGTTCCTGAGACCTGCTGCTCCTGTGCATCCTTCACCTCAGTCTTGTGCCTTTCCAGCAAATCCTTATGCACAGCTCTTGTCTGCGAATGTACAAAGTAGAGACACTAGTCACCAGCGCATGCCTGATCTGCCGCCTTCACGTCCTTCAGAAGCATCTGTGCAGCCTTCCAGACCTTACCATGTCTCGCCTCCTTCCTTCTCCTCCCTTACTGAAGATGATCCTCGACAGTTTATTATGCTTAAGATGGCCCTGTCCAACCTTGTGCGTCCTGATGAAAGTGAACAGTTTAAATATCACCTCCTACTGGATCATCTAAAGCTTGATTCTGCCCTTCACCTCGCTTTGGCCTATGCTCATCATCCTTTTCCTTACACACGAGCTATGACTGCTCTACAACAAAGATATGGCCAACCACAACAGTTAGTCTTAAGAGAACTTTCAGCTATTCTCAATTTTCCCTCCGTTCGTTCCAGTGATTGCCACAACTTCAGTGATTTTGCTGTCCGTGTCCGTGCTCTGGTGGGCATGTTACAGTCCCTGGAGGATAGAAAAGGTGATGCTGAGCTAGCCTGTGCTTCCCATGTGCAGCAGCTGCTGAGCAAACTCCCTCCAGAGCAGGTGGCCAACTACGCCAGGTACAGTCGCACTAGACCTGGGGTTCCCTATAACCTTATTGACTTTGCAAATTGGCTGGAAGAAGAAGCTGAGTGCCAAGCTCTTGCTGCACAGTCCCGTGACAGACAAAGATCACAGAGTTATCAACCCAAAGTCTATCATTCTACTTCTAACTCTCCAAAGGCCACAGCTACAGTTCTGTATGGAACAAGCCGTCCTCCAGCTCGGTGCTCGTCAAAACCATGCACCCACCGCCATCAGTGGTGTGCTTTCTGTGCAGCTGACCACCACCTAAGTGTTTGTCCAGAGTTCCGTCAGTTGTCCCTCAAAGAAGTTCAACGATGGATCAGAGAGAACAATCGGTGCTGGAGATGTGCACGAGAACACAAAGCTGCAAACTGTGATCTAAAGAGAATGTGTCCTAAATGTAAAAAGAAACACCTTGGAGTTTTGCATAATATTAATGTATCCTATTGAATCTCACACAACCAGCCTTTTCATGGGGCGGCCATTTAAAAAATTATATTTTATGGACTTAAAAGATTTTGTTATTATTCAAATATGCTATATTTGAGGGGCGGCTGTACAAAATCCCCAGTGTGTTTCCTCAGTGTTTTTCCCTCTGTCTCCTGTCCCTCCCATTGCCCTGCCTTGGCTCCTCCTAATGGCTTTACCTTTTCCTTAGTTCCGCCCCTGTCCCCTTAATTAGCTGCCCAGCTCACCTGCCATCTCTTTGTTGAGACTGGCATGGTGGAGCTCCCATTTTCTGTGTGAAGAGTGCGTAAATGACATGTAAGTTTTGATAATTGCCATTATCCATTTGTTGCATTTATCCATATTCTTAATACTTATGATAATTGTCATTTACCCCATCCCATTATTTTTCCTTTGTGTTTCCCAGAAAACCACTCTTCACTCTTCACTCCTCCCCTTCACCCCTTCATCGCAATATATCCTGCAACAAACAGCTTTCAATAAATTCTTAAACTGGACTTGGTTTGCTTTGCTTTTCTTCATTACGTTGAAGCCATTACCTGGAACCAGAATTGCTAAGGATAATTACAGTCAATAAATAAATATTTTTTACTATTTATGATCAAAACACAGTGCTTCTTTAAAGACATTCCTAATGCTTTACTGTACTTCAACTAGTGTAGTAGTACAAGCCTTTGTCTTGTCTCGAACTCAAGCACATTTGACTCGGTCTTGTCTTGGTCTCGAGGTTGCTTGGACTCTTGGTCTTGGTCCTATTTTAGACTTTTAGCTATCAGTTTGAGACACTGGTCTTGGTCTTGTCTTGGTCTCGGCCCTCAGTGGTCTTGGTCTTGGGACTATGTAGTGTCATAAGGGTCTTACTGTTATCTTGACTACTACACTGACTTCAACTGAACCCAAGACTTTGTGACTTTTGTGACTATTTACCACATTCAAAAAATAAAACGCTCCAATAAAGTTTGTCCAGATGACTATGACCACTTTTGTACAGTGAATTACTCCTCTGAATCACCTTATATCTTTTTCATCTCAGTCTGAGGGCACAAAGGTCTGCCTCGTGGTGAATGGAAGGTTAACAGTAGATATTTTCAGCTCCTGCTCCGGTACAAACAAGGTCATCTCATCTGTGACACCTGCAGGAGCTGAGAAGAACCCTTGTGTTATCTGATTTAGTTCTGATCTGAGTCGATAATTTGTCTTAACGTTCTGCCTCCAGCGTCTCAGAGAAACAACAGCATGTTTCCAGTGTGAGATAGAGGCAGGACACGCTCCAGGCTCTGCTCTCAAAGACGAGCTGAGGACAAGGACTGCACTGTAAAAATAAATGTACAAACATTCAGCATGGGTTAAAAGAGAGATATTATTAAAGCAAAACTAAGCAACTTCAGCGGTAATGCTCTTCCTACAGCTCCCTTGTGTAATTAAACTAGACAACTGAATCAAAACTTAACTTTATTTATCTATTTTAATATTTTGAGTAATTTTAAGATTGAATTAAGGCAGCAAAAACACATCTAAACACATTATACACTGCTAAATAAAAATTATTAAATAAATAAAAGAGCCAGGGTTTCTCGGGTCAGGAATGTGTTCGGAGGGAGGAGGGGAAGGAAGGTTGCAAAACATATGTGTGACCATCATCACGGAGACTTACAATGACATTTAGCAAGGTAAAAATGTAACATAGTTTTGCAGTAAAAAAAAAAAGTTATTTTCTTCTTACTGAAAAAAAAAATCACATTTTAAGTAAAATATAGGGTTTAAAAGCGTCAATTAGACACTTACCAAATATAATATATATATATATATATATATATATATATATATATATATATATATATATATATATATATATATATATATATATATATATATATATATATATATATCTACTGTTTACTTTACAATTAAGAGACGAGGCTTATCACTTTCACAATTTTTACCACTAAGTCAATAGACCTGTTATTATTTCTATTTGTGGTTTACATTGAACAGAATGTACGTTGCAAATCACTTTTTGCTATAGATTTTAATTTAAAAAGAAAAAGAAAAAAAGCCTATTAGGTCTCCTTTAAAAAAAAAAATGAAAATAATGGTGCAACATTTGTGCTTTGCCAAGATTAGGTAAGTGACAACCAGTATATATGTTAACAAGAACATCTACTTTTTAATACAGAAAAACACACATTCTTAGGCGTAACTTGGCTTGTTCTTGCCATCTTCATGTCTCATTAAGACTTAGGGCAAACCTCTATTTGTTTAATGAATAAATTAGTATACTATATGCGTTTTCCATTGACCTTGTGTCAATTATTCATTAAGATTATGATATTGTACCTTTTAATTTGTAAGTAACAGCAGCGATCACTGACACGTGTTTATGTTCTATTTCTTCAATTATTGGCTAAATAGAAGAAAAGCCCCACCTACTGTGAAGCCAATGAACTCCAGTGATGTGATGTCAGACAGTTTCCACAAAATGAAAACGACTAATGTCAGACAGTAGGCTACATTCATCCATCATGATACATTTTGTCTTCTTGTTAAGCCTGAACTCTTTGCATGTACCCTGATGAACCTGGTTGGTCTAAAACAGGGCTATTCAACCTAATTTTCCAGTGCCAGATTCTACCGAGGATCATGGTTTCTGGGCCGGGTAGTTGCACATTGCGTTGCCTTTTTTGACATGAGGTTGCACCAAACCTTCACAGGACTAGATTTATTTCTACTGTATAAAGATACCAACTAATGCTGTAATCTACTTTTTGGCCTACACAATGTCTGAACTGGGAGTATCCCAGCATTAAACCAAATCTAAACCAGGACTAAACCAGATCTAAAGGGGAATTAAATCAGGACTGAATAATGCACTGTAAAAATTACAATCTCAAACTGGATAATAAGAGAATACATGCTTAAAATAAGTCATATTTATCTTTGTTTAAGCATATTTTAACTGTCTTCAATTAAGATTTGCCCATAGAACAAGAGCTATGTGAATTGTTTGGCTAAAAATATAAAAAATACTGTATTTTTTTCACTGGAATTAGTCAAAAAAACAACTGGAAAACACTGCATTCAAATCTTATTTTCAGACAATTATTGACACAATAAGCAAGGGCGTGCTGGCTAATCGGGAGAGTCGGGACGTTTCCCGGTGGGCCGCGTGACTTTTGGGCCGGTGGCCTCCGCTCCGTGGTTGAAGAGAGAAAGAGAGAGAGAGAGAAAGAGAGAGAGAGAGAGAGAGAGAGAGAGAGAGGAGAGGGAGAGAGAGAAGCCCGCCGGCCCATACAGCTGCAGCAGGCAAATGTGCGCACAGTGGGAGAGGCGGAGCCAGCTACTGCCTCGTCTATGATGTGATTCACAGCACAGAGCGCATAATCAGAGACTCTTGACACGTTTTCTAGCCCCAAAAACATGCTCCACGTACCATAAGCTCTCAGTCAAACTTTGTTTCAAGTAAATCCGTTGTATATTCTCGGAGTTACGAACAAAAACGGCTGATGAACAAACACTTCAGCAGATTTATACACGCGAATCACCGCGGCGGAGCGGAGCGCATTTCCACACAAAACAAGACAAAAGGTTCACACACAAGTTTGTCTTTGAGGGCCAGAACAGTGGCCAGAACGCACTTCATGTGTGTGTGAGAGCGCGCACTGCTGTGGAGCAGAGGAGAGGTCAGAGGTCAGGAGGAGGAAAGCTCAGAGCTTTCCTCCTGTATTGTATTGACCATGTGTGACTAAAACTAAGCAGTTTACTTCTGGAGAAGAGAATATATGAGAGGTGGAGTAGATATTGGTTAAAAAAAAATAAAGAGAGAGGTTTCCTGAGCGGGACTCGAACGTGGGTGCTGAAAGGACAAAAGTGTAAAGGCGCAGTTTTTAACCACTCAACTACCAGCTAGATCACGTGACTTAATGAACAAATGGGCCAATCTAAGGTCTAATTTTCCCGGGCTGAAAAATGATCCCAGCACGCCACTGACAATAAGAAACTTAAGTTGGCCACTAGTTCTTGAGAAATGACCAAAATAATACCCTAAAAATCTACAAACAAGAGAAAATATGTTTTTGTAACATTTGTGAATATTTGTGAATGGAGGGCCGAACTTTATCTTTGGAGGGCCGATTTGGCACCCGGGCCTTAAGTTGAGTAGGCCTGGTCTAAAAGATACATTTAGGACGATTAAGTCTGCTCAGAGTAAAGACTCAATTTTATTATAGTTTTGGTCCAACAAACCATCCAACAATGCTTTTGTTCAAGTCTGTTTTGGCTTTTTTGGTCAAAAGTCCATGGTGTCACTTTATTTTAGTTCTCTGTCAGAAAAACATACAAAGCCAAAAGCTGAGCTCTGATTGGTTGGCATCTGTCTGCTTCATTTCATTTCATAGTCGGAAAAATCATCCAAAAAATCCATGTAAATATTAATTTGCTAAAAGGTTTGTAAGAGCTGGGAATTAGTCATCCAGATTTATATTCTTTTTAAAGGCTGAAACTCATGTATTTCGGCTTAAAAAAAAAAAAGCTATTGAGGATATTACCCACTGAGCTCGTCACACAACTTTTCTAAAATATTCTAAGATGACGACAATGTAAGAAAATGCTGTTCATGCAAATTATTGTCAAACAAGACATTTTGTTAAAGCACGTGATGTTGTATTGCATTCAGTTTCATTTCATTGTCTGCTTCTGATCCAACTCAAGTCGATAGGATTTGATTTGCACAAAGAGATTTCCCCAAACCTTCATGTCACTGATTGCAGGATAAAGAAATGAATGTGATTTTGCAGAAAGCGATAGAGCCCCATAAGATCTCCTTCAAAACAATTTCATATCAAAATGTTATAAATAATTCAGCACAAATGCATTAAATCTGCCCCATGACACAGAAACGTCTCCAGGAGTGTGTCACAGTCATGATTCCTTTGTATTCAGTCACATGAGGCTAAAACGGCTGCACTTTAGTGTTCCAACCAACTCAAAGTCATTCAGGTCTATGATTCCTGCTTTTTTGCCATTTAACCATTTGTAATATTAAAGACAAAAAGAGCATTGTAACTCCCTCTTTAGAGTGAAATCAGCCATTCTGGTATGAATCAGACTCAGTTTGTACTCTGAACATACAAATAAAAAATAAATTACCCAGAATTTTAAAGGTGTGGTAGCTGCTACAAACACAATTCAGGTTTTCAATTGGACAACTTCTTCTCATAAATCTTTCCACACAAGGTTAATATCGACACATAATCATTTGGTTGCAATTACAATTTAAAAAAAGTCTTTTACAAACAACAAAGTGAAACTGGAGAGGATCAGCCAAGCACAACAGAGTAGCATTCAGCTCCTAAAATTCTTAATTATTCAGTTCAAACATTACTCAGTGGTTTCATTTTTCAAAGTGCTGTATTTATTATACACTTTTTTGTGGAAAACACAAAGTTATTTAGTTGCCCAACATTAGTAGGAATTTTATATGGGCTCCGTCTAAAATTTTAGTTCCGAAAACTCATTTTATTTAAGTAATTGTTAAAGCCCAAATCAGTGTCTTTCTGGCCCCAGTTGTAAACAGCAGCTCCAACAAAACAGGAAAGAAAATTAGGAACCTTGATTGTTTTTTTGTGCAGAGCTTGTTCTCACTTCTTCATCAGAAACTAACTACAGGGTTTCAGCTTCACAAAGAGTCAGACCTTTGTTTGTGTCTAAATGCTTTGAAACTGTTTCAGTCAAGTGTATCACCAAAAACTGTGCTGGAATGATACAAAAATCCTTATTATTATATATTTATTTGGGAACTGATTTTGACTCAAAACAAGGTACTATATTTTTAATTAAAGATATTTAACCTGTCCTGGATACAGTATGTATTTTCACAGTGCACTTAGGTCTCAGAAAGAGTGACTGGAGTTAATGGAACTGCAGTGTCCTCTGATTATTAGTCTCTTAAACGTGTGATAAAGGCCTGACAAACACATTAGCATGAGGTGATGGATGATGGAGCATATGGTGATACGGATTCACTCATTTAGGGGCTGCTCTTTCTCTCTTTCGCTCTCTCTCTTTCTCTTCTCCTTTTCTCTCCCCTTTCTCTCTTCTGCCAGCTCTCTTCTCTGTCCTTTCCTTTTCTCTTTCCTTCTATACCCCTTTTTCTCTTTTCCCCAGTTTCTCTCTGTGTCTCTCTCTATTTCTCTCTCTTTCCTTGTCCCTTTCCCTTCCCCTCTCTCTCTCTCTCCCTTTTTCTTCTCTTCTGTATCCCTATACCTATCTTGTTTAAAAAATCTTCCCCACTTTCTTTTTCCATTTCTTTGTTTCCCCTTCTTTCTCTCTCTGACTCCCTTCATCTCCCCCCACTGTTTAACTCTACTTATCTCTCTCCTTTCTCTCTTTTTTCCTCCCTCTCTCACTTTCCTTTATCTCTCTTTTCTTTTCTCTCTTCCTCTGATTCTTCTCTCATTTCTACTTTCTCTCTGTCACCTTCCCATCTTTCTTTCTCCACCTCTATCTCCCTCTCTATTTCATCTCCCACACTCTCCCTTTCTCTCATCCCGTTTCTCTCTCTTCTCTATATCATCCCTTTCCTCTCCCCCTTTCTTTTCTCTCTTCTTTGAATTTCCCTTTCTGTCTCCCTCCATCCTCTATCTTTTTCAGTCTCTCTCTACCCCTTCATTCTTTTACTTGTCTTCCCACACTCTCTTTCTCTGTTTCCCCTCCTCTTTCTCTCTTTTCCTCTATCTCGCCCTCTCTCTCTCCCTTTCTCTCTCTTTCTGTCTCTTTCTTTCTCTTCTATACCTCTCATCTGCCTTTCCATTTTTCTTTCTCCTTTCTTTCTCTCCTCCCCATCACACTCTCTGTCCCAGTGCCTCTTTCTCCCTTCTCTCTCTTTTTCTCTGCCCTCTTACTCTCTTCTCTATCTCGTCCCTTTCTCTCACCCTCTCTTTCCTCTCTTATTTGCACTTTCTGCCTCCCTCTAACCCTCTCTTTCAGTCTCTCTCTATTCCTTCACTCTCTTACTTCTCATCCCCACTTTTTCTCTCCTCTTTCTTCCTTTGTCTCTGTCATCACCCTCTCCCTTTTTCCTTTTTCTGTCTCTTCTCTCTCTCTCTTCCTTCTCTTCTACCCCCTCTCGTCGCTTCCCCCTTTCCTTTTCTTCTTCCTCTCTTCCCATCACACTCTGTTCCTGCCCCCCCTCTCTCCCTCTCTTTCTCTCTCTCCCCTCTCTCTTTCACTACCCCTCTTTCTCTCTGCTTCTCTATCTCCTCCCTTTCTCTTTCCTTTTCTTATGTGCTCTTTCTCTCTCCATCTCCCTCTTGTCTCTCTGTCTATTCACTCACTCTCTCTTTCTCTTTCCCCCTAATCTTTCTGTCCTTTCGCTATGTTCCCCCCTTTCCCTCCCTTTCTTTCCTCTTTATGTCTCTTTCCTCTCTATCCTTATATCTTTCTTTCTCTTCTGCCTCGTCTCGTCGGCTTCTCCCTTTTCCTTTTCTCCTTTCTTTCTCTCTTCCCCTTCAACTCTCTGTCCCTGGCTGCCCACCCCCCTCTCCTCTCTCCCTCCCTCTCTCTCTCTTTGAGCATCCCGCACTTGCACCAGCAGCAGAGCGGAGGCAGCTGCTCGCCGTGCGCAGCGTCTCTCTCCATCTCCTCTTCCTCCATCACCGGCAGATCCATCGCGTCTCACCCCGGGACCACGTACGTCCAAACCCGGGACCACGTACGCTAATGCTCTGACGCTGCTCCTCTACGTTATTTCTCTCCCGCCGCTGCTCTGATCGCTCGAGACTCTACGGATTTACCGCGCGGAGATAAGGACGTTTTTGGACACACCGGACTAGTCTTTACCAAAAGGTGAGAATTTGGGTTGTGCGTAATGCGTCTTTCCTCACGTACGCGCAGCACACCGGGGACGTTTCCTTGAAGCCGAACAGAAAGTAATCTTTGTAGAACCACGCTCTGACTGTGCGTGAGGCTTTACGCACGTTCTGCATCGCGTTTGTTTGTTTGTTTGCTTTGATTTTGAAGCCTGGATACAATCTGCACCATAAGAAAAAAAAAAAAAAGACTAGAAGTGTTTTTGATGTAGTGAGAAGGATTTTTACACATTAAACGATCAAATAATCCACAATACAGTTAATTTGCAAAAACATACCAGTGCCATTTTAAAAGTCAGGGTTGGCTTTGGTAATCATGTTTCAAATGTCAAATGTAGTTTATCTCAGTTAAAACATTATTTCAACACTCCTTGATCAAATCCATTCCACATTATTATCATTGATGTTATTGATTGAAGATAACAACAAAAAACACAATTATTTTGGGTAAATTTTCCTGTTTTTGCATCAGAACTCTTCATGAAACTGAATTATTCTACATTCTTGTAAACTATATTCGACCTAATGCACGTTCATCTTAATTGTTTTTGTCTGACATATTTTGGAGCCAGATATGCTTTATTCTCAAAGCAATAACCAAACTGAATAGGCATTCAGAGATTCATTTATTAAGCATTTGCTCAAGTGCAAATAGTATTAGGGAGAAAAAAATTGACACAGCTGATATTTTTGCCAAATTTGAGGGCTGCATATCTGTTTTGTGTAAAATATATATACTGTATGTGCGTCTTCAGTAGTAAACTAGTGCAAATATTTCACAACTTGAACATGCATTTAACCGTTTATAGCCTACTCACAATTTAGCACCTTAAGTCTTACATGCAACTAAATTGTGACAATCTTGAAAAAACAAAAATGAAAAATGAAATACCACTGGTACCATTTATAATAACTACACCAATTTGTCTTAGAAAAGCCTTAATAAAGCAACAATAAAAACTCAGTTAGTCATCAAAGTCAACAAATGATCAATTAATGGCTAAAAAGTCTATAAAAGCGTAGTCAAAGAAGCTATATAGTTATGATTTATGGTTGAGGGTTGTGACTTAAGTCGCTACTAAGCCTTAAAAGGTTTTTCATCCATTAAATTGTCATTTGTTCATGATTAATTAAGTTATTATTACTGCTTTATTGAAGATTTATTAAGGTTAATGAAGATGTCGTTATTATAAAGTGCTACAGAATGTTTTGGAGTGTCATAATATAAACATACGTTTAGCTGAAATATGAATAGGCTGGATCCTATAGACCTATTTGTTGCCATTCCATTACATTCATTCACACAGAGCAACTTAACGAACAGATTATCTAATAGCAAAGCATCAATATTTTGTTTTTCACATGAGTTACAGAGATCAGTTTCTTTTTGAGCAGTTGCCAACTTTATATTAAAAAGCTAATAGATCCAAATCTTCTAGTTTGATTGTTTTTGACCATAATTCTATTCATTTTTAGAAGTTGCCAAGATAATATATGACCAAACAAACCATCCTTTTGTCTTCGTAATGGTGCACATACTGTATTTTACTTCACGTACACGTTGACGCATGACCCAGGTGTGCGATGCGTGTTATTACGTCAATAAAATCGACCCCAGAGGAAAACAGTCAAAGAGAAAACGCGCCGGGCTAATGGATGTTTGTGCACGAGGCGAGAGCGGTGCGACATGGATCTTTGCAATAACACATATCCATTTGTATTCTCCTCAGTATCTCTGCATGTGGAGCTCTAAACTGCAGTGTGAATGTGGGTGGTGGTAGTAGTAGTAGTAGTAGTAGAAGTAGTGGTGGTAGTAGTAGTGATGGGGTCAGTGAAAAGGCAGCTGTTTCCAAATGGAGCGTGCACAAAGAAGTTGGTGTTTCCATTGTCTGGGGTCACCTTTGTCTCACGGGCCACTCACTGCTGCAGTACAACACCACCTGTTACTGAGAGAGAGAGAGAGAGAGAGAGAGAGAGGGAGAGAGAGAGAGAGAGGGAGAGAGGAAGGGAGAGAGGGAGGGAGAGAGAGAGAGAGAGGAAGGAGAGAGGAGAGAGAGGGGGGGGGAAGAGAAGGAGAGAGAGAGGAAGAGGAGAGATGGAGGAAGGAGAGAGAGGGGGGGGAGAAAGAGAAGGAGAGAGAGAGGAAGAGGAGAGATGGAGGGAGAGAGAGGGGGGAGAGGAAGAGAGAGAGTAGAGAGGGAGGGAGAGAAAGAGGGAGGGAGAAGAGAGAGAGGAAGGGAGAGAGGAGAGAGAGGGGGAAGAAAGAGAAGGAGAGAGAGAGGAAGGAGAGAGAGGAAGAGGGAGAGAGAGAGAGGGAGAGAGGGGGTGAGAGAGAGAGAGGAAGGAGAGAGAGAGAAGAGGAAGAGAGAGGAGGAGGGAGAGAGAGAGGAGGAAGAGAGAGACAGAGGGAGAGAGAGGAGAGAGAAAGAGGAGGCAAAGAGAGGCAGAGAGAGAGGAAGGAGAGAGAAAGAGAGATGGGAGAGAAAGAGAGAGGCAGAGAGTTGGGGAGAGAGAGGGAGAAAGAGGAAGAGAGGTAGAGAAAAGAGGGAGGGAGAGAGAGGGGGAGGAGAAAGAAAGAGAGGGAGGAAGAGAGGAGAGAGAAAGAGGGGTGAGAGAAAGAGAGAGAAAGAAAAAGGGAAGAGAGGGAGAGAGAGAAGGAGAGGAAGATAGAGAGAAAACGAAGGAGAGAGAGAAAAAGAGGGAAGGAGAGAGAAAAAGAGAAGAGACTACTGCTGTGTTTGTTTTGTAATATATGTGTGATGAGTGACAATTCAATAAAAAGAACACAACATCTAGAGACAGCAGCATGCACTGAATTTGAATTTATAATGTGCACGTTTTAAGAAAGGAAAAAGACATTTATGATGATTTGCACAGAGCTTTAGTGTGAGCCTAGACAAACAAACACAGGCTTATTGAACCGATTACAAGAGAGACATTAGAAAGATCTTAATCAAGTAAATGCTAAACTACAACAAATATGTTTTTGTCTCATAAACATGATGTTGAGTGGCTTTTCTTTGGCATTTTGTGTTTAATAATAAAATCTATGAGTTCTATCTACTGGCTGCAAAGGAAATCGATCTTGAGTGATTTGCTAAGGCTGCAGAAAAGCTCAAAACGGGTCTTGGTGTCTTCAAAACAGAACAGAACATCTACCTATGACAGTGTTTTCTAAGGTTCAAAGAGGAAAGAATAATATCTCACAATCGTTAGGTGTTTATTTCCCACTCAAGATGCACAACATGTTTGAGTGACTTCGTGGTTGTGTTAGTGTTAAAATGGTCGGTTTTCATCGGGTTGTTTGAGTCTGAATCAATAGGCGAGGTGCAGAGGTCAATAATCTGACAGAAGCCAAGCTGTGGATCTTCTTTAGACCTGGTTTAGTCCTCATGGTGGCTTATTTTATTTCAGGGTTTGTTGTTTAATTTACAACAACAATATTATATCTAATGGATGCATCTATAACCAGTTCATTTACAATAACTATGCAAAATTTCTCATCATGGCATTTGTTTCTTTACTTGTGCCAGCTGCAGTTGAATAAATATGTGGATTTGTAGTATGCACTAAGTCAGCCTATTCAACTTAAGGCCCAGGAGCAAATTTGTCCCTCTAAAGATCTGTTTTGGCCCTTGACCCATCTTCCAAAGCAAATATGTATATTTCTTGTTTGCAGGCTTAATTCTAGTGGTGTACATATTTGAATCGGTTCCTTTTTAGTTTTTACTACTTTATCTGACGCTAGCAGTCTAATGCAGTCACTCTTGATTCAGACTTGGCTAGTCCAGGTCTAGTCCTTGTTTAATTGTGGTTCAGGTTGGTTTGGACAGTTTGCAAAGCAGTTCAAATGAAACAGAGGCTATAGCTGTAGTGACTAATATCACTGAGATGGATATATCATACAACCCTAAATTTTGGTAACATTGGTCACGTGCTGTGGAACTACTCGACCCAGTGACCATAACCTGATGTAAAATCTGGCCCTCAAGAAGAATTAGTTGAATAGTTCTGCTCTCATGGCTCATTCACAACTAATTTGTAAATCAAATGAAAGACTTTGGCTGGTATTTTTTAATCAATTTTTACTTGAAAATGACAAAAATTCTGCTACTTGCTATTGCTGGCTATCAAAGTGATACGAAAATGAAAAAAACTTGGACATTTTTGGTCTAAAACTGTAACAAATACCGGTAAATGATTTGGATACATTTGCTGGGACATGGAACATTGGGATTAAAAAGGGACTTTCCTGGGTTAATAGGATTTCTGGTAATCCTAATTTAAATTGATGTTAAACTCTGATGTAGCTCCATTCTTTAGGTTTATTGATGTGAAGATATGCTAAGTCTGTCCATAGTTTTTCAGCAGTAGTTTGGGTTGAATTGATTGTTATTAGCCCACAGTGAGCCTGTTTAGGTTAGTTTCATCCACATAAGTAAAAGAGTCTTGTTGCAATTTACAAAACAGTAGAAACTGTGCAAACCTAAAGCCCATAATGCAAAGACAACTTACTCACAACTGACAGTTTTCTACAAGTTTAATTTTAAATTCAACAAAAGCATAGTTTCAACAGGTTGTTATCATCTGGCAAATCATAGCATCGATGTCATTTATGTGGATTTTGGCCCAGATTCACAATGTGGTTGCTAGTTGCTTGTAACAGTTCTGGATGATGGAGCTGGTTTTATCAAAATTAACCCAAACTTCTACTCAATATTTCCACAAGTCTCTAATATAAACAAATGCTGTGATATGATCGCATCTTTTTGCAGGTTCCTGTTAAAACTGAGAGATCACTGACTGAATCCAGGCTGATAACAACGTGCCTCAAAACACTCTGCTAATGAGTCCTGTTGTGTTGGTTTGTTTGACTGAGCAGCAGCAGCAGAGGTCTGAGGTTAAAGAGACACTGCGGAACATCTGCCTTTGAGAGTCTGAGTGAAAGTGAGTGGGAGAGAGAGGACACTGCAGCTTTTGTCCAGCCAGATGTTTGTTGAAAAAGGTCATGTCTGAATGAACAGCTGAACAATAATGTGAGAGATACAGGGTTTGTCCGGTTTAGAGCAATTCTTAGGACAAGGTTAGCAGTTACTTTTTAACCAATGAACAAAACATTCTTTCTTCATGTGGATGTTTTTGTGTCGTTGGGCTAAAACATGATAAAAAATGAACCCTGAGCAGACTTAGATCTCCCTAAAATTGACTCTTGTCTTGCAGATGAGCCTCTACTTGTTTGTGTCCATGGAAATCTTGTTTTTTTTAGCTATAATACTGTATACCACACTATGACAATAAAGTGGTGTGTTCATAAATATATATATAAACTAAATCAAACTATGATTTTTACTTTCTATTTCAAGTAATACGTGAAAGTGGTGTCACCTAAGAGTCGCTACACCCAATTTTTACATTTATTAACCTAAAACCATCTTGTTAATGCCTCTATTCAGGTGGAAATTAGTTCCCAAGGTCCTGACTACATCTAATAATGTCCTGTTTGTTTTCCGAACTCCACTAAGTTCGTCTGTTGTTGTTTTTAACATTGTGACTAACTGTCGTTAGCATTCTGGCACGTCTTGGTCGTGATGAACAATTCAGAGGCTCAGAATACATTAAGTAAGTGAATAAAACGTGGACTGATGTAGGAAGCTTACAAAAGAATCATTTGTTTACTTGCAGAAAGTAAAAATCGAGTATAGCGCCTTCAAAGTGTTTCAGAATTTGACAGTTAGTCCTAGGTTAGTAGGTCTTAATTTGCTTCTCACTCAGTTTGGAGAGACATTTTGTTGTTTGTTAGATTTATCTAATTGCAATTTTGCGGTTTATGTTTCACTACAAGAATTCTATTCAAAGTTCAATTACTGGACAAAAGACAATTAAAAAAACTCATTAAAGCAGCCAAACTTGGTGAAAACAAACACATTGTTTCGTGAAATCTTAATATAAACATGGTCACTATGTTTCACTAAATTTGAAAGAAGATTGAAATCTTTCAAAATTAAATCTGGACTCCAAAACTAATTCAAAATCACATGCATTTCAGGAAACATAATGGAGATCCAAACAACAGTGATTTGCATATTGCTATTTGTGGCCATTCAATTGGCAATTTCCATTGTATTGCCGTAGATCTACTGCACACAGAGGCACAGGACACAAACAGCCTTAACTTTTACAGAGCTAAAAACAACTCGCTGACTCAGCTGTTGTTCCAGTCCCAGTGTCTCAAGACCATTTGTTTGTGTTTGCATCTTAACATTCTTTTACCATTGTCACTGTTTTACTGCCAAACTTACCACAGATGTAGAGAACAAGTTTTAAACAATACATCTACTGCATTTGTATTTGTTATTGTCTTTTACAGATGCTCATAAAAACCTTTATTATGACCAGCCTGAACACTACTTTTCCAGATGCACCTTCAGAGAACTTTTTGAATGCACTACTTTTTGATTTGCTAGCATTATTTACTTTATTATTTATCCATCCAACCTAATTTATTTGCAGTACACTTCCTGTTTAGCTCTATCTGTCTGGCAGAGCAATCTCAAATAGATTTAACAACAACTAACACAACTCAGCAATTGAATTCTACAGGACCTTTAAAGATGCACAGTACAGCTCTTTAAGTGATCATTATAATAATTGACGTTTGATTGTGGCTGCATGGTAGCAGAGTGGTTAGAACTCTGGCTTCCCAACATGGAGATCGTGGGTTCAACTCCCGGGTTGGACCATTTCAACATGTTCTCCCCGTGTCACTGTGGGTTTTCTCTGGTTTCTCCGGTTTCCTCCCACCTCCAAAAGCATACATGTTTGGGTTAATTGGGCATCACTGTAAATTTCACCTGTGACTGATTGAATGAGAGTTGGCCACTGTCCAGGGTGTTCCCCGCCTAAGGCCCAAAGTAACTGGGATAGGCTCCAGTCACCCGCGACCCCGAACGGGATTAAGCGGTAGAAAATGAATGTAATACTTTACAATGAACGAGTCTAGTCATGTCTCCCTCTGCCGCATCTCAAATCAACTCAAAAACAAGCGGCAATTAGTTTTGATTATCTGCGTGACGCACTTGAACCAAAGAAGTGGGTCATCGGTCCATGCGCAGTTTTGAGCATAGGTGTAACCGGTGTAGACCCACACGAGGGACCAGGTCAGTGAAGTGTGTGGTGGTATGGGATAAACTCACCCCTCAGGTATAAAAGCAGGACAGGCAGATTGAGCTAACAGGAGCGTTCCCTTTAGCTCAAGGTTTGTCGGTCGCCCGCAGTATGGGAGACCCAGGTTCGACTATGCTCAGGACGGTACTGTCCACGTCGGTCACATAGGCAAACTAGGTTTTTCATAAGGCACCATCTGGTGGAGAGAGTGCCACAGAAAAACTTTCTAACTTTCATAAGCTATTAGATTATTTTGCATCAATAGGACACATATTCGGCCATAAAGACCTATCGAAACCAAATTTAATACTTTGAGCCAATATTCGATATCGTCTAATACTAGTGAAAGGACCAGAAGGTCTTATTTTAGCTCAGTCAGTTATGAATGTATCATATTGTGTTATTCTGCAAAAAATAACTTTATGAGTCGTGGTAAATATAGTCTTATTGCATTAATTTAAGGATACAACATTATATTGGCTGAGCCTATATCCTAAAACCGACACTCGATACAGCCAAATTTCATAGATCGATGCCGATATCCGATCCTAGGATCAGTGCATTACTATTAGAAATATCAACTACAGAAAAAAAGCTAAATGAATTGTAGTCTATTTAATCATTTGCCATCATTTGTATTTTTATCTCACTTTGACAGTTCTAAATCCCTATTGGCATCGTCAGACTAACAGAGCGTTTTGTGTAAACACGTCTGGACTGAGCAAAACAACATGTCCGTTTGAATTATGTTAGAAAACGCTTAGATTAAATGTCAAGTTCATCTAGTCTGAAGTGTGTTTTGTTTTCATTGTGCAGAAAAGGAGAAGTCGATATTTTAGTGGCGTCCCTATTGGATTTCAGATTTGGCCACTCGGAGGATTGATGAAACGTGGACAGAGCAATATATGAAGAAAAATGATCTCCTCGGCCCGTCCCACAGGGAAATAAAGAGCCGAATGGATTTTCAATGAAGGAGGAGATTGCCCCGTCTTTATGGAGAGAAAATATAGAGTTGTGCGATGTTTTATAGAGCAGTGTTGTTAGTGCAATAATGTCCACATAAAATAAATATAACTAATGTGACAGTCTTTTGGTTTATGGTTTTGTTCAGTCAAACCGGACAGTGTTTATTTGCCTTTGGGGGAGCTTTGTCATTGTGTGTGTAGAGGGTCAAACCAGGTAAAGGTGTGTTTACTGATGATTCTGTCAAGTGTGAGAACGACTGGAGCAAATGGTTTTTGATCGCTAAGTTTGACAAAGTGTTGTTTTGATGGCTTCTGGAAGAGACATTTGATCTATAAACATGTGAAGAATAAAAGTTTGTCAGGGTTAGTGCAAATAGCTGGCATGTTGTTGTTGTTTCTGTTAAATCTTTCACAGTTAAAAGTTAAATTTTAAGGGATCTGACTTTTTTCTTCGCTTTATTAATCAGTACATTTTTTATTTTTTCAATTTGTTACATCAAACTGCCTTGTACAGATTGAATAGACAAAAACGTAGCATAGATACAGTCGGTATCAGAGGCCTCGCCCACTAACAAACCTCTGTGGGGGAAACATAACATTAACAGTGCATCAGAACAACAGCTTTATCACTCACTGCTCAACAACTACAACTGCAAATGTGGACTTAAAGAAATATATTGTGTCAAATATAGATACAAAGACATGGAGATGAATCAAGTGATTCAACGAGTCAAATATGTGAACATATCCAACAATGCTACAGGTAGCTTCGAGCTAAATGCTAATGTGTTGCCTTAACATCTTTCATTAACTTTCTGTTTAAATGACGGACATAACGTCACATCAGCAACCTTCATTTAAATGTAGTTGTGACTCAACTTGAATTACTACTGCTAAAAATACACTTAAATCACCAGAAAACATCTTAAAAGAGTTAAAGAGTTTAGCTTCCCACTGCCCCCACAGCATTGCCTGACCAGCCGGACCCTCCTACTTTCAGTTCAAATGCAGAAGAGTCTGAAACCAAAGACATGAGTCAATCACTTCATCGTCTAAAATTAGGACGATCCAATCTCAAACAACTGCTTCCCTCCCCCACTCCTCGCCAACTTCAAAACTTCATAGCATTCAAGATGGCAGACAGATAGATTATTTTCTTCGGCTCTTGCTTCAGTTTTGAACAATTAGGATCGTATGAATTCCTTAAACTGACACAAACCGTGTTAAGCCTTCACATCGATAAAATCTTGCACAACCTATTTACAATTAACATAGCTTTTACGGCGTTCGCCATTTCTGTGTAATCCGGGTTTCTGTGACTGGGTTGACTCAGCGCTCAGAAGTCCATCCTCGAAAATTGGAACCGGCCTTTATTCCACACCCACAGCGTCTTGAAAGTTGTCTGTTAAGTGTGATGACTGTATCTATTTTAGCAGCCAAAAGCAGCACTCTGATTGGCTGTGCTTCGGTGGTCCACTTCAATTTTGCTGTCTGTAAAAAAAAATGTTTTTAAGGTGTAATTGCAGGCAAAAATAAATATGTGTGGATAGTAACCAATTATCAGAGAAGACAGATGGCTGCTGCTGCTTAATTCAGCGCCTCTCCATCACCAAACACTTCTACTTTACTCTCCGGCAGAGACTGAAGATTCAAAAGCTATTTTTAAGAAAATTTAACACGTTTGAAAGGCCAGTAATACAACTCCCAACAGTTTTAAACTAGCAATGTCCTATCTAGATATTTTAATAGATCCATGGCCCATAAAACTGTGTATAAATAATGTACTTAAGCTGAAGTACCTCATACAAAACAGGAACTATGCATTCTAACTCTCACAATTCATTATGCACATTCTTTCTATTCACAAGCATGCATTTCTGGCTGCTATTACGAGGTATAAGCATCTTTTACAGACAGCAAAAGAGTGCCTCACCTTAGCTCAGCCAATCAGAGAGAAATTTAATAAGACATACAGTAAGTAGTAGTACAGTACTTATGTATAATTAGACTTAGATAGTACACAGTGTTATGATTTTGTCTCGTCTCAAAAAGGGGCACTCCTGACATGTTTCTGATGATAGAATAATGGCTCAAAGCTCATGAAAGTTAATTTTGTGTAAAGTGTCCACTCATGCAGATGGAGCAGTTTGGAGTGTATGTGTCCCTGAAATCCCTGCACAGCGGCGTTCTTCATCTGCATCTCTCCACAGCCCGAGTGGTCAGAGCGATGTGGACCGGCCCCCACGCGTCGCATACTAATGTCGCCACAACAGAACATCTCTCTGAGCGATCCAGCTGCAGCTCTTACATAAGGACGGCCAGTCGATACACGCGCCGATCCAAACGCGACAGGACATTTGATTCTAGGGAAGGACCAGTGACCAGTCAGTTCAGCCAAGAAAATTACAGGTGAAGAGTAGAGACAAAATAAGTACGAGTAAAGTATTCTACTTAATAAGAATGAGTCAAGTAAAAGTGAACAAGTAAGAATGTAGGATCAAATAGGAGGAGGAAGAGGAAAAGGAAACATGTACAAAGGGAGAAAGAGAAAAAAGGGACATAGAAAAGGAGAAATAAATGAGAGGCAGAGAGAAGAAAAAGGAGAGAAAGGTGAGAGAGAAAGAGAAAGAAGAGGTGGATAGATCTGTAATAGAACTTCAAACATAATCACATTTTACACATCTAAATAAAAGCTATTCAGTTAAGGTTGGTCTTGTGCTACAGTGTTGCATCACTTTGAAAATCAAAACTGACACAGTCAATACAACATTACATATAATCCCTTGACCAATATTACATAAAACTACAGTTCATAAGCATAAGGTCAATCAATAGGCCACAACTAAAAGAATTAGATATATTACAACTTGAACAGTTCATTGTTGGTGTTGCAGTAAAAGACTCTATCCATAGATAAAGAAAAGTGAAAATCATTGACAACACTTAAAAACTGAAAGTTATGCAATAAATATACATCACACCGATAAATATATAAATATAAATGTCATAAGTATATGAAATACACAGGGTCAGATTTTTCAGAAGGCTATGGTTTAAAGTTGGACTACAAAACTGAACTGCAAATGTCTTTTACATCCAATATTCATAAACAACTCCCAATGGTACTCTTTACAAGAAAAGCTACTTGTTTTTAAATGCAAAATACAAGTAGACATTAGTCTACAAGACTAATGTTGCATTCACAATGTACTGTCGATTCCGATCAGGATTCATTACCTGGATAGTCCGGTTTGATTGAGTTATTGTAAACGCACAAACAAATCTGGTCCAAATTTTCCAAATCTGATCCGGTTAGAGAAGTCGGTCTCAGCTCGGTTTAAATGTGCCCTGGAGCAGTTTGTATTGTGAATGCAATCTAAAGCGTATATGAGAATGAAACAAAACCACCAGGAAGTGAGCAGTGACATGATCCGCACTGACACACAAGTGAGGCTCGGAATCACAACAAACTCATGTTACATAGATTATGAGACAAATAATACACATAAACACAAGAACGCAAGGCCAGATGCTGATTCATGTACAACTGATTATGACAACACAAATATACATCACCTTTGCGACCAAAAAGAAACAGTTATAAAGCTTAAATAAACAAATAACAGAAATATCTCACATTAATACAGGAAAAACAGCACAGATTCAACCAGCTGCAGCAGGGTAATTTGTATTACGACTAAATAAGAAAAAAAAAAAAAAAAAAAAAAAAAAAAAAAAAAAAATAGTTGTACAACTAAATGAGTAGATTACATACCTTTCAGAGCTGGTTTTACTTGAGCAGATTAGGTGTTTGTAATGTTTCTCTGACTCATTTGGAGTGATCCAAGGGACGTCACTTTTTTTTCTTCAAAATGTACATTGTCTGCGCTCCAAAACTTCACTGTCACTCCAGTGGGTCCTTTAATGTGAGGCAGGTGGTGGGAAAGATCCATTAAAGCAAAAATAAGTCCAACACTGTGTAGAAGTTCTGTGCTATGTTTGTTTGAATTTGACACAGATTAGGAGACAAATGGAGGAGCTGGGTGTCTTCTTTCTGTGTAGATTCTGTCCCACAGCGCCTCTACAGACAAGGAGCAGATGTGTTTCTACAGCATTGGCTCAACTGGCAAAAATGTATGTGAACTGAACTGAGCCAGTTAAAACATTAATTTAATGTTTGTTTGTTTAATGATCAGTGTTGAGACTTTTTCCTTTGCCTTTATGGTTGTTGCAGATTTCTATAATACATTCAGGACATCTGTTTGCATGTTTGAGCACACTTCGTTATTTCATTTCCCTGTTTGATGTGGAGCAGGAGCTGGACTTCCTGGTATAGCTCTGAGATGAGCTCTAGTGGCTCCGTGTGGACGCAGATTAAACCTCGTGAGGGTTTCTGGTAAATCCGAGAAGCTGCTGCAGAAAGAAGAGAGACAAGGCTGAACGGATTTTCTTCTGTGCCTGTCAGCGAAGTCATGTCACTGAGAAGTAAATGTGTCAGATTTATGTGAAGTTATAATCTCTGCTGCTGCACTGTCTGTTTCCCTGAAGCTTCTGCGGAATAAATCTTCATATTTTACATGAACACAAGCAAGAAGCAACTTTTCAAAACATTACACTATCTGATGTGATGTGAGCAGGTTGCATACAGTCAATTAGATAGATAGATAGATAGATAGATAGATAGATAGATAGATAGATAGATAGATAGATAGATAGATAGATAGATAGATAGATAGATAGATAGATAGATAGATAGATAGATAGATAGATAGATAATTATTTCAGAAACTTGATTAGCTTTGTGTTTTTGTGTTGACAATATCAATACTGTGAGAGAATCACTGAGTATCAATAGTGTCATTCATCATCATTAACAGAAAATATGCATTTTAACTTATGTGTCTACTTTTGTTTTTTGAATTCTCAAACAAACAAAAAATTATTTTCACTTTGTAAAAGACCAAAGTTAAAGAGAATTTGCAGTATATTGTTGTGGGTCTCTGAATAGAGGCGATGCACCCTCCTAATAGAGAGAGAGTTTATTCTGAAAACCAACCCAGGTCTATGATCCTGATATCAGAGTCTGGCTGGTTTCCTCGTCTCAGCAGGAGCAGATGTGCAGAGGTCAGACTCACACACAGGGACAGGTGGACAGGTTCAGAGCCAGTTCACAACACTGTCAAAATATATGTGTGCTTACATTTAACGAAGACTGTAGGTCTTTAAAGTTGAAGCTATGATTTCACACTTTGCGCACCATTTTCTTTAATAAAATTCACCATTAAATGACCAATAAAATTCATGAGCTGCGCGCAGCTGAATGGTGCAGCTTTAATCAGGAGCCAAAATAAAATGATAAAGTACAAAATAACTTTAACTAACCCAAAATACTCACACAAATATAGCAAAACAAAAATGTGAAATCTATCCTTATCAAATAACAAATAATCTAAAATCATGTCACAAGAAATCATAAACAATAATGTCGTAAGAAATCATGAGAAATAACCAAAATACTAAAAAAATAGACATACTTTTAACAATAAGAAATACATTATAAGTCAAAGTTTCTTGTTTAATTAATTGATTTTGTCAATCCAAAGCAAAAATAATTTAGATATGGCACTGTACACATAAATGTAACCAAATGAAACTGTACATTTTGCATAATATCTCTCCTTTAAAATGTTCAGATTTACAACCTAATGAACATTTCTGAATGAAGTCAAACTATTATGTAATTTTTGCAGTGCAGTTTGAGCTGGTATCAGACTCCATTCATCTGACTTTGAAGAAACCCATTTGTGTCCCTGTCTCCTGCTGTTTAATAACTCATCCGAGAGGAGACACGTTCTAACCAGAGGCAGACTCAGAGAGGAGAGACGCGCTAATGAAGTTTAGCTGACGCGCAGTAACAGATGACAGAACGAAATGATCATGTCAGGAAACCGCACGGCGTAAATGTTAATGAAAGAAAGATCCAACAATTACTAACAAGTCAAGGGTTCTGTATATTCTTAAAGATCTACTGTGTTTTTATGTATTTAGGAATAAACTCTGCATTTGTAGTTCAATAAATCACATTTTGTTCAATATAAAACAAAGAAATCCACTTTTGTGAGTTTATAGGGCTGCACTAATCTGATACTTGGATTGGATATCAGTGGTGATCCATGAAATTTTGCAGGATAGAGAATCAGTTCCAGTTCAGCCAATAATGTGCCTTTAATTGCATGGCATATTGACACTTATTCTATTCGCACAGCATAATGTTTACTTTGGACGTCTGTAACTTTGAAATATTCCACAATGTCTGAGTTTTTTACAAACATTCACACAGGATAATCAAGGCTGTAATTTGCTTATTTTTACAGACTTTATTCTGGAAATGGTGACAGACACGACTTGATTTCTGGCAATAACCTTTTCCTTCATTCATGACTTGAGCATTTCTTTTGTTTTGGGTTTGTTTTATCGTAAACGACCTGAGCTGTGGCGGCGTAAATATGGCTCCTCGTCGTGTTGTTGGTTTTGTCGATCAAAATCACATCCACACCATCAGATGAAACAACCGTCTTTCTCTTTTAATCCTTTTACAGTGATAAAGTCCCTCCATCCGTCTGAACTTTCCCCAAACACAATCTACTCAACCTCCCGTCGCCACAAAAACAGGGTTGTACTTCCGGGTCACGGATTTTATCTTACGCTGCGTCTGAATGTTCACAGTCATTCTCGAAACAACTCAATCACTATTAGTTCTGTCCTGTTCAGTAAACTAGTCAGTGCACGCATTCTGTCTGATCTGCTATTCAGACATCACTACAAAATGGCTAACCCTGAAAAGTGCACTATCGAGGGATTTTTTGTTTCTCAACATGGGCGATGCACGCGCACCCCGCCTGTAGAAAGAGCAGACCAGTGGAAACAAGTACAAAAAGCTTCGTTGTCAGTAACTACAAGAGTTTATCGCTGTCAGAAAACAAAGGTTATGCTGCTAAATCAACATTTGTGAATGAATTTAATCCTACGACTCTTAAATGTTACATTCAGTTGAGTAAAAAAACAAGAAAAACACTGTCTCAAGCTTCAGGAGTCAGACGTCTGTCAGACCGGGAGCTGTCGTCCCGTATCGTTGTTTAATTCAAAGAAGTTTCCCCATGTAAACAGATGGAGAGCAGCTCTTTCTGCATAACGCATGCACAGTTGAGCAGAAAGTGACGTCGACTGAAAATCCCTCTATAGTGCACACATTCAGAGACAGGCGTAATTTCGTTTTTTTAATTGTAGAAAAAAAAATCTACATTTTATAGCAGAATGGTTCACATCAAGTAAAATAAAGAATTTAGTTCAAATCTGAAGATGAATTAGGCCACAGAGTCATTATGAATTAATTTATCAGCAGTTCACGGATTGAAAACACAGACTTATGCATTTGCAGTTGATTAGAATTACATGAAGTATGAGTTTAGAGAATTACAGAAGGTAAAATAATAATTAAAAAAATTTAGATATTTTACTATAGATACTTTTACAGACATGTACGATTCACACAAGACTAGAAACTCAGATGAAGTCTGTAATTATTACAATCATGAGGTCCTGAGGTAAACATAATGCCGTGCAAATAGGACAGTGTTTAGAGGCTGTTTTTATTCCAGAACATCTCATTATGGTTGAAATTTGATTCACTTTTTAAGTTGTTACTTGCACAATAAATTAGAGTTACATGACAGTATGTCCAAATGTCTTATGTTTTGAAAAGTAAAAGAAGCCACTTCAGTCCTCACACTAGTGTTGGCGGCACGGTGGTAGAGCGGATATCGCTCTTGCCTCACAGCAAGAAGTCGCGAGTTCGATTCCCGCCTTTCTGTGTGGGTTTCCTCCGGGCACTCCGGTTTCCCTCACCAACCAATAACATGCATGTTAGGGTAATATCCTCCAGCTACGGTAGTCCTGACCAAGCCTAGTAAGAATATCTGGAGATGGGTCCCCGAGCGCTGCACTGTGGCGATCACTGCTCCTGAGGAGATGCCCCAGATACATTGAAGGATAGGTCAAATGCAGAGGACAAATTATACCTTACCTTACTTACCTTACCTTACCTTATATCGAGTATTGGCAGTAAGTAATGCCAAAGTATCAAAACTGAAAAGGCTGGATCGGTGCATTGCTTCTCTCATACTCAAAGTTGTTTTTGGACTAAGTCATGCATGTTTCAGTAATCTTGTATTGTCCTGCAAATGATGCTCAGAAATTCTTTTTACTTACTACCTATCCCCACCCAAATTCAAAAAGTTCAAAATTGCTATCTAGCTGCTTTCCAACAATAGAAACAACTAAACTTTCCTGCTTCATTTCTACACTGAGGATCCAGGCTTATCAGTTCAGCAGTTTTAAACAGGAAGCCAAAGAACCTGTTGACATTTCTGAGCTGTTTTACATAATATGAACAAAAATATGTAAATTACTAAACTGGTAGGTCTGCTTCACGATAATAAATATATGCTGGGCGCTCGTCAAGGGAAAACAAATCTTTATAGCGGCCAAAACAATGAAATTCTAAACAATTCTACGCTTAATAAGACAAACAAGAGCAGCTTTCTTGTGCAGTTTGTCTCCAAGTGTGTTGTCATGGAGCTCAGTCAAAAATAGAACCACGTTTACAGGAACATTCTCCACCAGATTTCAAAAAGTCCTTACTATTTAAAATTGACTCTGGCAGTGTTATATCGTCACTGCCAATGTTGCTCAAAATCTGTAATTATAATCAAGAATGAGCTGGACTCACTCCCAGAACAAAAACAACAAAAATAAAAAGTACAGACAAATGTGACAGTTTAAAGGAGACCTAAAGGGACGGGGTTTTCTTGTGTTTAGACTTAATCATGTAAATACAAGATTACATGATTAAAACAATGAGGATGATCTTTAAACCAACAAAAACAGTAATAAAGACGAGAAGGCAGCACAGCAGTTATTCGACTTTCTGATGCAGATTATTAGAAGGATTATTGGTCAATGCTCTAACTGTGCATGCCCCTGCAGAAAGAGCTGCTGTCCATCTGCTTATCTGGAAAACTTCTTTATTAAAAGAGCAACTGTTTGGATCAAGCATGAAACGATCTGACAGACGTCTGGCTTCTGAAGCTTGAGACATCTCACGCTCTGTTTTCACAAGACTAGGCAGTTTTTCTCTGGTTAGGTGACCTCCTCTGGAACCTAGTGCTCGCCCACTTCCGCCATCTGCTGGTGAATCTGTGGAACTGCATCATGTATTTGACTGTAGACAAAGTCAGCACATACATCAGAGAGCCTCTAACACCTCATATAGCCTAATAAAAGGCTAAAGAAGAAATGTCTTGGAGGAAAGTTAAGACACTCACCTCAACACCTCCTTTCACCAGTTGAAGATGTTGAAGTTGAAGTATTCCAGGTCCCTGTGAGAGTATAGAGTCATGTGTAGAAAGGAGAGAGAGGATCTGTGCAGCTGCAGCAGGAGGATGTTGGGCTGCTGAGCTCTGAGCTGATCTCTCTCTCTCTCTCTGCATCGCCGCATAGTTTCCCTCACTCTGTGAAGCATCAGGGAATAAAACACATTTACACAGAAGGGAACTGCAGTAGTTTGTCAGGAGGAGACATTTGCCCACAAACTCTAAAGTTCACTCCCAACAGAGGATAACTGTCGTTCCTCCAGTGACTGCACACATTCAGAATATGAAATACACCGGGATATGAATATAAACATGGCATTAGTGAGAAGCTAGTTTGTTTAAAATGAAGCAAGAAATGACACTGGCATTTGCAGTGAGACACGGAAGTTTGTGACTATTTTGACTCAGAAGAAAATGCTATTTAACACCATACAGAGTCACATTTACCTCACTTAAAAAAACACAATTTAACCTTGTGAAATTATCATATAGACTCTTTAACCCTATAACTAAACTAAAACAAAAAATATTGGTGTGTACTATTGAGAAAATTCTGCTGCATTTCCACATTTCTGCTGCATTAGCCAGCAGATGCAGCAGAAACATGTATACATGCACATGTACTGTACATGTTTCCCAAAGAAAATAACATATCGTGGCCTTTTTTCATGTATACGGTTTCTGTTTCACGTTGTTTTATAGACATGGTTGAAGCCATGTGGAGACATTTTCTTTGGGTTTAATTTAAGTTCTGAAGTTAAAAGATGGAAGTTTAGACTTGGGATTGGAGTAGGGTAAGACTATGACTATGATTAGGACTAATAGTCAAAAATCAAATTTTTACATCTATCATAGAAATGAACTGGGACAGCAACGCTGAAAATGGAAACTACGTGCTATAAAGGTTTTTTATCGGTCGACATCACTTCCCCTCTACATGCTCCATGTAGAAAGATGCGCTGCCAATCTTAGTAGTTGACCGGGGAAACTTTTTTGATTTAAAAAACAAAACGGGCTGAGAGCAGCTGTTTGAATCAGGTTTGAACTGCTGACAGACGTCTGTGGTTGTTTTTGTCGCTGTTTTTTCACTCACGTGAACGTCATGTTTATGCGTATAGGGTCCAATTTCATTCACAAATGCTGAATTAGTAACTTTTGTTTTCACAGAGTGATAAACTCTTGTAATTAGCTGACAACAGCGCTGGCTCGAGTTATTGCTACAGCTTCGTCAATCAGCAGCAGCGCTTGCTGCAGACCGGGTGCACACACATCTCCCGTGTTGATAAACAAATAATCACTCTACACACCCATTTTCAGTGAGATCGGCTTTACTAGATATTTATTTATTTCGAGTTCTTATAGGCAGATTCTTTATTGTCATTTTCTTAAATATAAGTTCAATAAAAGTACAATAAAACTAAAAAACTCTACATTTCGTCAGATAGCTATGAACTGTGACTGAGATATGATGGACGTGGCACTGTATGCCAACTGTATATATCATAACTAACAAATAAAATACTTTTGTGACATCATATCGTTTGTAAATAACCACTGTAGCAGTTAATTAACTTGTCTTGATGACAGCATATTGTGTCCTAGTTGCTAAAGACGGAGCAGAACATGAATATGCATAAAGCTATAACCCCCTGTCAGCTGAGTCGTCCAGATTTCTGCTGGTTCTGTTTCTTAATTCTTGCCCCACTTTTTGTGTGTTTGTATTTGTGCTGAGTCCTGAATCTGTGGAGGAGGCAGAGGAAAAGTAGCTGCTATGGCTTTGCTGCGATAAGCATGTACTTAAGCTCAAACTGCAACCGCACATTTCAGGACAAAGAGTTTGTTTATGCGCTGCACTGAAAGTATGAAGGATGTCAAAATGAGCAAAATATCAGTGTAAATGTGTTCATATAACTTCATTTAATCTAGTCTGAAGTATTGGTAGAACTAGCTATTTAAATGCATTTTTTGTTGTTGAGAGAAGTGGAGTAAATATCTTTATGTTAATAAATGCAACAGTTAATGCAACAGTAAGTTAATGTTTAATTCACAAGTGTAGATTTTACAAGAGATGGACATGTTATTTATACATTTATATATGTGCACACCTGTGTTTTCATTTAATACTAATAGGAAATTACTAGATGAAAAAATAGAAATGCCCTATTGCATTTTTATTTTCTAGAACGGGAATGTAACCTATTACACAAAAGTCAAATAATTAGTTTTTTCTGCCAGACAAACCCAGACAAACTTTTCATATCAATAACACCTCAATATTTGGCTCAGCAGATCAAAACTCAGCTCAGTAAAAAAACAACAACCTCAAAGTTTAGGTCTAAAGCTAAGTTAAAGGTGAACTGTGTAACTTTGAGGGGATGAAAGTCAACTACGCAATTCAGTAGAAGTAGAAAGTTAAAAGCACATATTGAATTGGGAAAAACAAGTTTAATATCATAATGTGAAAAAAATGCAGCTTTTCCAACATACAATAAGAGGCTCTTTCTCCAGGTTAAAAAAAACCTGCTCTAAGTAAAAAAGGAAAAGTTATTTTTTTATTTAGTGCAACAAAAAAATCTAAATGACAGATCTAAAGGATACTTAAACAAAATGAAATAGATATTCAAATTTCAGATGGTTCCAAGTACCACCAGTTTGAGAAACAGAGAATTAGATCATTTTTATTGCCACTGCACAGTTCACATAAAAAATACGGATTCTTTCATTGTTAAGCTTCTTTCCTTCAACTGAAATTATTAAACTGGTCAAAGCCGTCTTCAGACAACATGAGACTCTTGTAGCTGATTTTGGCAGCTAGTAATATTAGACTATTGATTTTGTGGCCACGCCTGCTGGTGAAAGCTTGATCCTGTCAGATCTCAGAAGCTATAGCCAAGTCAAGGCCTGGTTAGTACAGGAGTGGATTGTCGTTGTGACTTAACCCACATTGACTCTGTCTGCGTATACTGGGTGAGTGGATACTAGATTGTATAGCGCTTTGAGTGCCTGACAAGGTGCTATATAAAAAGACCATTTAACTTTCTGAATGAGAAAACAATGTCCGTTTTTTTTTGTTGAAACAACAATCTTGCTGTCCATATCTAGTAGTTTTCTCAATTGCAGTGACTCTGATTCTTGTAGAGGAAGCCATTTGAGCTATTTTTACCTTTGTCTGAGATAGGCTGTAAACTTTGATAGAGTTTATAGCCAGCATTATTCTTTTATTCATGCTTAGCTGAAGTCTTTGCCGTCTAAATGTGATTTCGTCTGCGTGACATTCTATTCTCACACTGAATTTTGAGGAAACTGAATTCTTTTGTTCTTGTTTTCTCTGTGATAAATCATTGTTTACAGCTCTGTCCTTTCTGTCTCTGTTTGTTCCAGGTGTAATCCGCTGCTCAGGTGTGACGCTGAGACGGAACAAAAGCTTATCTCTAAGGAGCTTGGACCAGATGTTTTTCTTGCCAACAACGCCCAAGAAAAAAACACTTGACTAATGTGAGCAAAATTTGCCCAAAGTCCCTTAAAACAAGCTCTTCTCCAAGCTCCAAGAAAGCAACAAAAATGGAGTCGCGATCTAGTCTTTGGTTTTTGATATTCTGGCTTCAACTTGGATTATTTTTTGCATTTTTGGTGCCAGCCAGCTGCAAAGAGTGTCCAAGATTGTGCGTTTGCGAGATCCGACCTTGGTTCACTCCTCAGTCAACCTACAAAGAGGCCATTACCGTAGATTGCAACGATTTAAGGCTAATGAAAATACCTAGCAACTTGTCGCTGGATACCCAAGTGCTTCTACTGCAAAGCAACCTTATCTCGCACACAAATGGAGAACTTGAGGCGCTGGTCAACCTAACGGAATTAGATTTTTCCCAGAACAACTTCAGCACGGTGGAAGCGGTCGGATTGCGGAGTATGAACCACTTGACGACATTGCATTTGGAAGAAAATCAGATCACGGAATTGCCGGATTTCTGCCTGAAAAACCTCTCCAATCTCCAAGAACTGTACATCAACCACAACAGAATCAATTCCATCTCTGCTCAGCGTTTGGAGGTCTTCACAACTTGCTAAGGCTTCATCTTAACTCCAACAAGCTACACGTTATAGATAGCCAATGGTTTGAAGAAACGCCGAATTTAGAAATACTTATGATCGGCGAAAACCCGGTGGTCGGACTTTTGGACATGAATTTTAAGCCACTTGGAAGTCTCAGAAGTCTTGTCTTGGCTGGCATGGATCTTACAGATGTCCCAGCTGATGCCTTTATCGGCTTGGAGACCCTTGAAAGCATTTCGTTTTATGACAACAAACTTGTTCGTATCCCGCAACTCGCTCTACAAAAAGTCCCCAATTTGAAGTTCTTGGATTTGAACAAAAACCCCGTTCAGAAACTGCAAGAAGGAGATTTTCGTAACATGTTGCATCTGAAAGAATTGAGCATTAACAATATGATGGAGCTAGTTCATAGATCGGTACGCTTTGGATAACCTCCCTGAATTCACCAAACTGGAAGCGACCAACAACCCCAAGCTTTCGTACGTGCACAAACAAGCATTTCGAGATTTGCCGTCTTTGGAGAGTGTGATGCTAAACCACAACGCTCTCACCGCGCTTTACAGGAGTAGCGTCGAAGCGTTGCCTAATTGAGAGAAATTAGCGTACATAGCAACCCGCTACGCTGTGATTGCGTCATTCAGTGGATGAGTTCAAACCGTACGATCGTTAGATTCATGGAGCCTGCTTCTATGCTTTGCTACTCTCCGCCTGAACTTAAAGGGCAAAAGGTACGAGAACTGAAGCTAGTCGAAGCAACAGAGCAATGTTTACCGCTAATTTCACATGAAACCTTCCCAAGTCATTTGAATCTGGAGCTAGGTATGAGTGTTAGCTTGGATTGCCGTGCCATGGGCGAACCCGAACCGGAAATCTATTGGGTAACTCCTTTAGGGAACAAAATTACCCAAGATACCGATTCAACCGTTACCATTTGAGCAGGAAGGACTTTACACTTATCGCACGTTCAAGTAGAAGATTCAGGGAGTATACGTGTGTGGCGCAAAATACCGAAGGCGCAGATACGAAAGTTGCTACTGTGCGCGTCAACGGAACTCTAATAGAGAGCGCTCAAGTCATGAAAATATACGTTAAGCAAACCGAGCCTCATTCAATTCTCGTTTCGTGGAAGGTGAATTCAAATGTCATGACGTCAAATCTCAAATGGGCATCTGCAACAATGAAAATCGACAACCCGCACATTACGTACACGGCTCGAGTCCCGGTTGACGTTCACGAGTACAATTTAACGCATCTCCAACCGGCTACCGAATACGAAGTCTGCCTCACCGTGTCAACATCCATTTGCAGACGCACAAATCTTGCGTAAACGTCACGACAAGGAGCCCGACTTTCTCTCTAGATATCTCCGAGCAGCATCCTAGCGTAGCCGTGCTAGCTGTGATGGTGACGGCGTTAGCGTTCATTAGCCTAGCCACGGTCGCGGTTTACACGGCCAAAAAGTGGAGGAGGAAAAACTACCATCACTCCTTGAAGAAGTACATGCTCAAAACTTCTTCATCCCCTTGAATGAGTTGTACCCGCCTCTCATCAACTTGTGGGACGCAGATCCGGAAAAAGACGCGACAGACGGCAAGCCTTCTCCTGTTGACACCACGCGTAGCTACTACATGTGGTAAACGAAGTCAAAACAGCACAAAAAGACACAACTTTTGCCATTTTTTGAGGCAGAAGCTCGATGTTGCTAATGTTTTTGTATTCCCGGCTTTGCTAACTCAAGGCGGAAGGAATCAAGGACAGGATTTTCATTAGTATAGCGTATCGCCTTTCGTTGGATTTCTTGTGTTTTGTACTCTCCAAGATGGCAGCTGTATTAAAGCCTACAGTAATTCTTTATAATTGCTACATTGCTGTTTTTGTGGTGCAAGTTTGAATGAACTCTATGCTAAAGCAACATAATGTAACTTTGACTACAACACATGGGACTGGTTCTATTTTGTTGTTTTTTGATTTATTGACTTTTATTTGCATCAGGAAACGCTAGGGAGGAGCCTATTGTACATGTTTTAGTGCTAAGAGAAACCAGAGCACCTGAGGAAACCTACACAGACACAAGGTAAACATGCAAACTCCATATACAAAGATTGAAGAGTTGAATCTAGGAACTTCTAGCTTCTTGCAGGCTAACTAAATGACCAGCATTTTTGTTTTTTAGCTTATTCCTAAGCTTTTCTTATTTTCTTAAACCTCTTAACCACGCAGGACTAGTTGATAAGAGAAGAGATATCAAAAAGTGCAGAGCTTTTGAGGCAAGATATTGTTTTTGTTTGTTTTCTCATAACTTCATCGGGTAATTTTTTTCACTCACACCTGTAAGCTTGTAAGAAGCACAAACGGTCTCTTTGCGTCTATGACAGGCATGTCCAAACTACTTTTGTTGGCTCTCAAATCTTCTGAAAATTGTCCCTAAATAATAAGCATCACATTTTCAAACTTAATCTGTTTTTAATCCAATATCAAGCACTAATGTGATGCTAGGTCTGAGCAAACATTTGGTGGCTCATTTTAATATTTTCTAAATGTAACCATTTGATTTTTTTTTACAGTGTGTGCCACTTGACTATGGCCCTCCATTTAGTTATGTTTCAACTTAGGGCCCTTAACATGAGTTTAAATTAGTTTTAATGTGTTGATGCAAAATACATTAGTATCACTTTCAGATTCAATGTCCCGTTTTAAGTAAAATCGACTCCTGTGAGTTTTTTAGCCATGTCAATTATTGCTACTTATCAGAAACATGCCTAACTACTATGTTTTGTTTCATTCACATGTTTGTTTAATCCTGTATTATTTGGCGAGATCTAGCGGGCCATCCTTAAATGCTCAGTTCCACTGCGAAGAACTCACAAAGTGGAGGTTTTGAAGTTAAACCTGGTTTAGCCACAACTGTTTTACCCAACAGTCCACTACAAGAGTTTTAGCCAAAAAAATAAACTTGAATAAGCGAGAATTATTTGATTGTACCTTTAATTTAATGACATCACATTAAATTGTGTTTTCCCTTCAAAAGCATAACACAGCCTAAATAAACAAGACCTGTGTGAATGAAATAAAAATACATTTCAAATTACCATAATGGATGCCCTTTAAAATGAAAAGTAAATCTAATACAGTATTACTTGGTATCAGACTGAAAACAAAACTTTCATCAAAAACATTTCCCAGTTTATTCAGCCTATATGAGATAAAAAAGTTACTGCGTGTTGCTTTAGGTGCATAATACAGTATAACAGCAGGCCCAGCGGCTCTTCTTGCTAATTCAGTAGAAATTATGTTTCTTTTTGCTTCTGTGAAACAGTTTTTTGTGCACTGATTGAAATGAAGTTCGTGAGAATTTCTCGGGAAGCTGACAGTGGTTTATGAAAATGTGGACTTAATGTTGGCGACTGTGGGGTAACGTTGTATCAACTATAAATTTGAGTTTTCTCTTGTTTTTCTCTTGAGGTGTAGGACTTTAGTTTGATTTTAAATGTGAATCTAGAAGTTTTCGATTAAATGCTTTGTTGTTTCTGTTCGATTAAGTTGCACTAGGATTTAATTTTATTTCTTTATTGTTTAATTATGCTGATTATTAAGCTAGAGTTAATTTGTTGATTGATAGGTGATTTCTTTCTGCTGTAAACTGTAAACACAATAAATCGAAATAAATACTTTTTGATCATTTTGCACAATATTGTTTCTTCATTTCCACAGTTATAATGTTCAATTTCTGCATTGCACCGAGAGAACACTGCTGCCCTCTACAGACCAAACACAAGTCTGCATTGAACAGATAAAATGTTTATTAATTAGATGAACATAGTGCAAAAGTCTGATTCTTTTTCTACAAAGTTCTCATTTTCATAATCAACTTTCTGACAGAGAAATATTTTGAGTACCTCCGCTTTAATATATATATATATATATATATATATTTTATATATATATATATATATCTCACATTAGACATTAGTATTTCACATCTCTCGTTGTAAACTATTCACAAATCCATCAAGTTTTACTGTCGTCTGGCTTCTCTTTTACACTACAATGAGCTACATGTTTATTCAATCCACAATCACCATGTGCTCCACTGAATACAGAGGGACATGTGGATTCACTCGACAGATGAGGGCGTTTTGAGCGCATTAATAATGAATAAACAGGTTTTTCACAGTCAGTCACAGCCTCGATTTGTGCTGTGATCGGGTGTACAGGCAGTGACCCACGATTACTAAACACTTTTAGGCTTCATACATTTGAATCTCCACAAGAAACGTCAGAAAAGCATGTTTTCTTATGTACATTTAGATTACAGCAGCTGCAATATCCCCAAAAAAGCACATTTTATCAAAACAGTGTAAAGTTGTCTGGAAATAGAAATCAGACCGTGAGATTACTTCTGCAGTGCAGAGCAGTGTGTCACTACAAAGTTCATCGCTGTTTGTAATATGCATAGTGCAACTTATTTTCATCACAGCTGGTGTTTGTGTCAAACCTCACCTGCTGCTTTGCGAGAGCTGTCCTTTTGTGAGAATAGCTCACAAGAAGCCTGGTGCTCCTGCAGTGCTGTCTCTGTCACAGCCTTTGATCACGACACTCTTGTTTATTTGTGAAGGAAAAAAGGCTGGTTTTGGTTGCTCCGGTGAACATTCACAGTTTGCCGTCTGAGCTCCTCTCGTACTTTTAAAAATCTGGTAAGCACATCACCAGAGTTGGACCATGTACAATCTGAGCCTGGGGTAAATGCAGATTCAATACAGCAATTTTTTTTCCTGAAACTGTAGCAATTATGGCCACAGCTGTCACATTTTACATTTTTACTTGTTATTTTTAAAGTCCTAAAAAATACTGTATTATCTTATATTTTCTTAATAAAAAAATAGTCTCTTTCAGTCTCGAGTTTGGCAATGTAACAGTTTTTTACAGCAGCAGCCTGAAGGTCGTCTGAGGTCACGGTTGGTGTTTGGAAACGCAACGAAATCCCAGATTTGAAGAGGGGCTGTCTGGAGAGTTATGACTTCTGGCTGCACATCTGTATCTGTTACATGACGACTGACAACAAAGACAGAGAGAGGAATCACAAGTCAGCTTTTACAGAAGAATTAAACACTAGATCATTTCTGTTACTTGATTGGGTATTTGGCATTTTATTGCATTGTGTTTTTAAATTAATTTAGGTGAAAATTTGCCGCTTTCGTCTGGTCACTGTTTTTGACAATCAGACTGCTCCTTATGCCTCCAGATTTACAGCTGATGCTCGAGTGCTGAGAAAAATCCTGTGTTCACCTACCACCTAGATCACAATCTACTATTGTTATATTATTAAAATTTTACAATAAAGATGCTGGTCTTATTAGTTCTGCAGTTTTGAGCAGGTCATTTCAGACCATTTTTGTGTTTTACAAATGTAAATTACTGTCTACAAAGCATACCATAATGTATTTCTAAACACCTAAACTGTGTACTGAATAGATAAAAAAAATTACCTTGTGACACATGTAGGAACCTCCCTTTTTCACTTTGTCTTTGCCAGATTTGGGCCCAGTCTGAAAATGAGACTTAGTAAGAATAGATACAAACAAATAGCCCAGATAAACTGTAATGTAATCTCCTCACAGGGTTGTTGAGAGTAACATCTTTCATAACGCATGTGTGATGTATAATGTAGTAAACAAACTTAACGATAGACTCTGCCAACTCATACCCATCACGGTTTCCACTCACGAATATAAGACTAGGAAAAAACATCTGCTTAAGGGAAAAACACGCAAATTGAAATGTACCAGTTTTAGTATAGTATGTAAAGGTCCAGTGATCTGGAATGAGTTGGAGAGCACAATAAAACAGTCTCCATCTATCAACAAATTTAAAAAACTACTGAAACAGAGTTTATTATTACATTTTACTCAAGCATAAACCCCATTGGCTGCATACATATGAAGGTGTGGTATTCATTTGATTGTCATCATAAACTGCCATTGTTGTTTGAGGACATTACTGTTACAGCTTGTAGGGTGTACATGAATAACGTTTGGATGACTGGTAAACAAATGAAAATAAAATAAAATTAATAATAATAAATAAAAAAGGAAACTGTAGGGTGTAAATGTATCAAATATTGTATATTGAATGGCAACTAATATGAAAAGATGCTAATTTAGTATCTATTAAACTATTTATAGATTACCTTGCAAGTATGTTTTTATAGATAAATGAATTTGTAGTTAAATGTATATATGCTTAGTATAATAAATGCCTGGTCCCCCGCCTATAAGCTTAAATAGCCTCTGGGGAGTTCCATTTTACAAAATATATCATATTCTAAGTCTGTAATGTGAAATTTTTTTTAATCCTTTTGTAAATAAAGAGATGATGATTGATTGATTGATTGTTGAGTGTCTGTGGTGTGATTCACCGTCCACCGGTCGTTTGTCCACTCCCAGGCGTTTCCCACCATGTCGACAAACCAAAACCATTCGGAGAGAAAGACATCACCTGCACAACACAAAAATACCGTATGTTGAATAATTATTATTATTTCTTTCAAGCACAAGTGAAACTAAAACTATTCTAAAGTAAGTTATTAAAGGATCAACATCCTCCTGTGCACCATCACTTTACAATTCTAAGCACCAGAACTAAGGCACAAAACAACTTTTGGACAATCTTCTTTCACTGTACAAGGTATCATTACCTGTAGAATTGAAAAAAGAGACAAATTGGGTCCTTTTTAAATGAAAACCTAAGGACTTTTTAATTACAGGTTAGTGACCTGTGTTGAATTAATTTTGTAATACATTTTGTATTGTGTAGTGCTGTATTGATTTTGACAGTTTTTATGTAAAACCCAACTAGGGACGGACATTGAGAGTTAGCCTTGGCTAAAATGTTGTAGTGTGTGACATGAGCTCATGAAGCATACTTGTCCCTATCTACATCTACTGGTTTCAAAGGAAATACCAATAATAATAATAATAATAATAATAATAATAATAATAATAATAATAATAATAATAATAATAATAATAATAATAATAATAATAATAATAATACATTTTATTTATAATGCACTTTCCATTTCACGGAAATCTCAAAGTGCTGCAGGGGGTTAAAAAGCACAGGGGTTAAAAGAAAAAAAAAATCACCCCAGGGGAAACAATCAAATCGACCTTGCCAGATGCTCAAAAAGAGTCTGGATGATTTATGGACTTAGATCTTAGAGAGTAATCTATGACATCACAGATCTGGGACATTCAAAACAGTGTTTTCTGAGGCTCAGAGAGAATGAAAAAGATATAGGATTAAAAACTATATTTTGCATAATGTGAAAGAGTGATATTTTGCAGTGCTTTTAAATACGTAAATCATCCAGGTTTGTTTTGAGCATTTCTGCAGCATTAGCATATCAGGAAAGATTGTTTTGATTATTTTCCTTGTCTTTGTTCTGTTGCTAAAAAAATCTTTAGTTTAATAGTTAAAATTTAGATTTGGCTTACTGGTGATGTTTGGACATATCCGTCCTCTCCTGTGTTCTCTGTAGGAAATTTCCCCTGCCACAAGTTTGCGTAATGTTTTCCTTCTGGAGTCAACTCGTCCCCCCAGGGGTAAAGTCTGTGGACACAGACAGAAGAATGTGTTAAAAGATCCTTTACTTATTAGAAGCCATGTATGATGAGAGAATATAGCACTTGTTTTCGAGTCCTCCTCTGCAGGCGAACTCCCACTCGGCCTCAGTGGGGAGTCTCTTGTGGAGCCAGGAGCAGTAGGCCACAGCATCATCCCAGGACACGTGGAGAACTGGATGCTCCAACCTGTCATTCACAAATAAACATTTTCATTTTGGTGTTGGACACATTTTATGCTAAATTAACTTTTAAGCACACACTACAACAATGCTATTCACATCTGTTTGCAGAGGCATCAAGAGACCTATAGCCGGTGCATAGACTGCATATATTTTATATATAATATAGATTATATGAGCCGGTGTCGTATTGAGTTCGTACACTTTGTTGAAATGGCTGTGTTCTTGTTCAAAGTTAGCACTGGCTACTCAAAAAATTGTACTTCATTTTAGATGATTGTTTTCTAACCATCCCTCACTCTGGCCTCAATTCTAAATTTAACCATAGAATTGTGGCTAATTTTAATAATAAGAACAGAACTTTGAATTTAATAATAAATAAAAATTTAACTTTAAATAATTCATTGCATCATTCATTCATTCTACACTCAATGGTGGAAAGCTACTACTGCCCTGGGGCAGACTAACTAGAAGTGAGGCTGTCTCTGACCACCACCTATCATTCACACTCACACCAGATTTATACAAGGCAATGTGGGTGAAGTGTCTTGTCTCCCATCTAAGTACTGCCCAGGCCCATCCTGCTTAGCTTCTGAGATCTGACGAGATTGACATCTATGACCAATACCAAACTAGCTCAATAAACCTTATTAATTTACTGTGGTTTGAGCAACACAACTGAAAACAAGTGACGAACACACACCTTGATAAGGTTACTAATATGAAACAACGGCTCTTTCTTTTCAAATTTGTAAGAAAGAGTTAAAAAAAAAAAAAAAGAAAGTTCCAAAAATGCTCATGGAAATGTTACATTTAGTGAAGTTTGAAGGTGCTCTTTGGTGATTGGGAACAGAAAGTTACAAAAAAGTGAGCTAACCCAAGGCACTCTTCATACAATAAAAGCCTTAATTAATCTGGGCTATTTCATTGTTAAAATATTATTTCTTTAAAAGCATGAGCCTTCAGTTGTATGAAGAATGCCTTGGGTTAGTTCACTTTTTTGTAACCTTGTAAGAAAGAGCCCTGTAAAAGCTGATTGGCTGTGCAGATAGTGATAGTCATGCTTCACATTAGTGTCTGAAAAAAAATGTTCTAAAGCTGTGCTAGAAAAAAAAAAAATAAATAAAATCCATGCAAAAATTACTGTGTCAAACTGTGAGCAAGGGAGGAGTTAGACCAATTAAAATACATACAGTCAAAATAAAAGAATTCTTCATTGTTTATTTAAGCTGGATTATTACCTGTCTGTGATGTTTGAGTCTCTCCCTTCAGGATGTCTCCAATCAGCACCTTTCACTATGTACCACCAGGGGGCGTCAGCCACCTACGAAACACATCCATCCATCATTACTCTTCAAAACTCTAAAAGAGCCTTTTCTGATCCTCTCTCACTAGACTAGGCAAACCTAAAAGAGACCAATCCACATCTCTGACTTATTAGCCATGTTATAACAGTGTCTCTCATCTTTTAGTTTAGTCAAAGTTGTATTTAGATTGATTTATGCGGGTTTGAGTAATCTTGTATTGTCCTGCAGCTGATGCTTGAGTGCTCAGGAAAAATATTTTCACCCCTCACTTATCCTCAACCATTTGTCTATATTTACTTGCAACTGTGCAGATTCTGAGGAAAAACATGCAGGGTTCAAAACTTTTATGTAGCCAATTTCCAACAACAAAAATAGTAATTTAGGAACTGCTACTTGTTAAATCTGTTCTGAAGTTTTGATCAGAAAATAAATTGACCTGTTTATATTTTAGTTTTAGATCAATTTTGTGTCTTAAAACAAAGAAAATGTAAATTACTGGTCTATATACAGTATGTCACAGTGAAATACATGAAATTTACAGAAAACTGACACAGTTTACCGTTACAAGCAAAATTAAAGAGGCAAATCATAAGGTCTGTGTCGTTTATGTGGATTTTGGTCCATATTTACAATGTGTTTGCTAGGTAATACAATTATAAACAATTATAAACTTCATCAAAACAGCCAGAACTGGGTGAAAACAAGCAAAATATTTAGTTAAATCTTAAATATAATCATGTTCAACATGTTTTACTGAAAATACTTAAAATGAAAACATGTCTAAAGTGAGTCATATTTCCTGCAGGTAGTGTTTGAAAATATGACTTTTTAGACATTAAAAAGATCATTCAGAAGCAAGAAGATGAAAAAGAATCACAGCTATTTGTTAAAATATAAGACCAGGGAATTTCCTTCACTTTAGACAAATCATTTGAAAAGTTGCATATCTGAAGGGAACATTTTAATATGTGTTATGTTTGTTATATAATGTCAGTCTTCAAATTTGATCTGAATTGCTACATTTTTTAAAGGTTTCTTTAACATTTTTACTTGCCATTGCTCAAGTTCAAGTGAAATTGTGAAAACATATTTGTTAAACTCTTCAACACAAAACAGTACTTACGACTTGACTTTCACTTTTCACAGCTTCACTCAGACGTCCCTTGAACACGAATGAATCGCCCAATTTCTCCGCCTGGAAATTACACAAAAAGATTCACACATGAGCATGAACAAGAAAGAAAGTGCTCTATTACAACCTTTAGTTATTTTTTCGAATTAACAGTGCAAAGTACAAAATGTGAGTTTGAGCAAGACACTTCTCCACTTTTGTAAAGATGTAAAAAAAACAAGTCAAACTATTTCCATTAAGAACAAATCTAGTCTACTTTTTGGATTAAACTAAGAACATGATAAGTTTAGTAGTTTATTATAGATCAGACAACAATGGATTAAGAAAAAGACTAAGGAAATACTTTATTTTAGGGTACACTTATTAACCTCTAAACAGCTGGTGCTTTATAAACTTTTAAATATTTAATTTGCTATTAATTCATATTTATTAGGCCCTTAATAATATAATTTTCTGCATAGCAATATTTTACTCCAAATTTGACATGTACAAACACGTTAAAGGTGCAGTACCTGACTTCTCTAGTAGTAAATGAGTAAACTTTGTCTTTTCCACCCAAAAGTATGTCACTGAGTTGGGAGGGGAGGGGTTCATCTCACTGTGAAGCGCTTTGTGACTCTGTGTCTGTGAAGTGCGCTATACAAATAAAGATTACTTACTTACTTACTTACTTACTTACTAAAAGTATATTATAATTACAGCACATTCTGACAAAATCAGATCGCTGCATAGAGGGATTATCAATCGACGTGACTTTCCGCTCTACTGCGCATGTCGCCTGCCGAAAGAGACGCTGTCCGTCTAGTTGGCTGGGAAACTTTTTTGATCAAAACAACACAATGGAACAAGAGCAGCTGTTTTGGATCAGTTCTGAATGACAGAACTGATCTGTCAGTTCTGTCATTCAGAACTGATCCAGGGGGTGCACGGTAGCCAAGTGGTTAGAGCTCTGGCTTCCCAATAAGGAGGTTGTGGGTTCGAATCCCGGGTCGGACCATATCAACATCTCATGATCTCTCTGGGTGGAGTTTGCATGTTCTCACCGTGTCACCGTGGGTTTTCTCCGGGTACTCCGGTTTCCTCCCACCTCCAAAAAACATGCATGTTTAGGTTAATTGGGCATCACTGAAAATTTCCCTTAGTGAGTGAATGAGAGAGTGAATGGTAGTCTGTCTACCCTGCGGCAAGTTGGCCACTGCCCAGGGTGTTCCCCGCCTAAGGCCCAAAGTCACTGGGATAGGCTCCAGTCACCCGTGACCCCTAACGGGATTAAGCGGTAGAAAATGAATGAATGACTGAATGACAGACGTCTGGCTCCTGAAGCTTGAGACAGTGTTTTTCTTGCCGTTTTTTCAGTCACCTGAATGAAACGTTTAATGGTCGTAGGGTCAAATTTCATTCACAAATGTTGAATTAGCAGCATAACTTTTGTTTTCTGACAGTGATAAACTCTTGTAGTTAGCAGACAACAGCACCGGCCCGACCTGTTGCTACAGCCTAGTCAATCAGCGGCAGCTCTTTCAGCATTCAGGGTGTGCGCGCATCTCCTGTGTTGACAAACAAATAATCCATCTATTCTTTCTCAATCCACTTATGAAGCATTTCAGTTTCCAAATGTAGAGTTCTGATTGGCTGAGCTGGGTGCTTTACTTCAGTTTCACTTTGATGTTTGTAAAAAGATGTTCTTAAGCTACAATTGCATGTGTCGAAGGATTTGTGAGAGCTAGGAAGATATAAGTACATACTTCCATGAAAATCAGGTACCCCCACCTTTAACACTATACCAAAAATAGATTTGAATAAAAACATGTTTTTGTCATTTAAATTTCTTTACTGCACTAAATAAACAATAAAATATATTTATTTTCTTTGTGCAAGTTTGTATGGCCACAAAATAGACCTGGGGGAGGGTCTCCTCTTCTTTATTTCCATGAAAGAGTGGTTCCTTTGGATGTATTTTTTATACTATGACATAAAATATAGTTTTAAGAGTTTACTTCCACTGAATTGCTGATGTTTTACCTCTGGAAAGTTACAAAAAGCACCTTCAACTTTTTAGCATAAGCAATAATTAATTCCATACATTAATTATTAAAATGTTTATATATACATATATTTGTGAAATAGCAGCTAGTTAGATGATAATAAAAGCTGCCTAAAATAAAATGCTAAATATTATCAATGAATAAATAAATGTAGTCGACTAGAGCTTCACAAATCGTAATTTTAACAAACACAATTAGAAAATTGTATAGGCTGCCATTTTTGAAGTGTCATGAATGTCTTCACAAACAAAACAAATATCCCATAATTTTCTGCATTAAGACTAATAATCCTGATATGTGATTATAAAATGTATTTGTCAATTCATAAACAAACATAAATATAAAATGTGAACTTTAACGAGAATTCCATTATTAAAATATAATGCACAAATCGCAATACTAGAAAAAAACCCCAAAAACAATTAGATATTTTTTCCAAACTGTACAGCTCTATATCTGACCTCAGTGACGTGGCCCGTTGCACTGACGAAGCTTTGATACTGGCGGTTGGTGACTTCGTGGACGTCCATGAAAAAGGGGTCGACGTGGACGAGTCTCTGAGGCCCCTCTCCATCTTCAGGGTTCCCCGGGTCGTCTGTGCCCATCAGGAACTCTCCTCCAGGAACCGGCACCATCTGAGCATAGCAGGGACAACGCATTTATTATTATTTTTATTTAATGGTTAAGGTATAGGGCCTGCTTGAATCTACTTAACTTCTTGTCTACTTATTATTAAGACCTACATTCACAATTGTAAAGCTATTGTTTTTTTCAAGGCTGAGAACTGTTTTGTCCCTGAAGCACGTCTGACCCAATGAATAACAAATAACCAAAGGCCGAAAGATGGTTCATGGGCAGGCTAAAAATAACAGGCTGAAAGACTTTAGAGAGATCACTAGAAAACTGAATTAAGGTTTGTCATTTATCCAAAGTTCACTAGATACTATCAATCTAGAACCATTTGCAAAAGGCTTTTGTCAATGTACTCAAGTAAAAGTAAAAGTATCATAAAAAAAGGTCTACTGAATCAAGCAAAATGTACTATTGTGAGTTTTTAAGCATTTTCTAACATTGCTTCTTCAAAAATACACCTAGAGTTCTGTTTTCTGTCTTTTCTTTTGAGCCTCAAAAACAAAACGCTGTTTTGAATTTCCAAGATTTGTGATGTCAAATGTCTGACTTGTGCAAAATAAAATATTAAGCAATACTTATTTATCATTTTGGTTCACAATTTCCTTTGTAATCCAGAAGATGGAGCTCTAACACACATAAGATACAAAAGAAAAGGTTCTCAATTAATATATCATTTATTTTTTAATCAGTGTTGGCAAAGTTACTATAAAGTTGTAATACATTATATACTTGTGTTACAGCATTACTGCCGTTAAAACATTAAATCCAACCAACATTGCACTCACTATTAAAGACCTGCTTGTCATGTCCTCTTGTGCAACTTAAAACTGCTTCTGCAAATATGTCTTGTTGTATGGATGTTATATTTATACTGTTTTTGTAGGACTGCACAATTATGATAAAAATAATCATCACAATTATTCAAATCATAATTAAAATCACGAATATTCAAACGATTATTTACTTAGAGCGACTGCAGAGTTAGTGTCCCGTAAATGTAGTGAAGAGATAAAATAAAATATGTACAACAAATCTCACAGAAATAAGCGTAAATCTATTGTAAGAAAAAACACCTATTTTCCATATTAAGGAAATAAAAAGCTCAGGCTTATAACTTACGGCCAATATCACGATTACCCGATCACACAAATTTTGTAAACGATTACAGCAATAGTCGCAATTGATTTTTGATGAATTGCGCAGCTCCATGTTTAAGTAGTTTTAATATTGTGATGACATATTAAACAACTTTGCAGGTACTGTAGTAATGTAATGTAGAGTCCACTTTTCTAACTTTTATGAACAGTGTGTTTTTAACTTCTCTTTATCTTTAATGTATGATTTGTATTTTAGGTGTTTGTTGCAGGTAAACCTACACCTTGCCCAAGGACTACAGTTGAAAATTAACTTTGTCGCTAAAACTGGCATATTTACAGAAATGTTCATTAATGTGCACTGTCCCGGTTTAAACAAACAAACATTGTACAAGACTAAAGTACACTTGACTGAAATGAATAGAAATGTGATGTCACAACACCTTTTCCTGATAATATTTTATTCACCTCTAAGCCAACATAAACTCTCTTCCACACCGGTTTTCATGGTTTTACTCTTGCTCTTGTATTGTTTTCAGTTGAATATTAATGCCATTAATTTAAAAGATTGTAATTAGTAAAATATTGTCAACAGTTTTAGATGTATGGTAATGAGTTACACTACATAGTTACTGAAAAGGGAAATATGTTACAGTTAGTTACTTCAATATTGTGTTACTCATATTGCTTTTAAGTAATGTGAGTAACAGTGAAGTGACTTTAACTGAAGTGACAGTGGAAAAAAAGTCATTTTAGAGTAAAAGCAAAAGTATTTCACAGTGAGAGCTGGTAAAGTGTCAAATGTTAGATCATAATTAAAATAATCTATTTTATTTGCTCTCTGTTGATAACGAAAAGTACTTTTTACTTATCAGTCTTCAAAAAATGTAGTGGAATAAAAAGAAATGTACAGTACTTTTACTTTCACTTTCAACTGCTGCATTTGAGTGTAACAATAGGTAAAAATAGCTCACTGTATTTGAGATCTGTATTTGAGTTACCTGACTACTTTTCTTTGCAGTCTGGGGCTCTTCTGTCGGATGGTCAGGGACATTTTCATCATATTTTGCAGCTGGATCCACAGTGTTTTCCTCCAGATGTGTCTCCAGAGCAGCGGTTCTCTTCAGGTTCGCACAGCCACAGCTCGAGCTCTCCTTTCGGGCTTGACTCTGTGACTTTGCCCCCAAAGAAGAAGAAGCCTCTAGGCACAGCGCGGAGTGGACACAAAAACACGCCACCAACACGAGGAATACGCGTGCCATCTTTGAACAATAACGGAAAGTAAAAGAGAAAGTGCTCAAGAGCAGCCCACGTTGGTGACTGTACTACCGCCTTGTGGCGCTGGTAGCAGAACTTAACTATTTCCTGTCCAGAATTTATTGAGTAAAGTAAAATAAATAAATAAATAAACAAACAAAAATAATACAATTGTGGCAAATAAATGAAAACATTTTCATTATTCTGTCATATTTAATATTTCAAATTTATTGCATTGTAAAAAGGAACTAGATAACTTTCATTATCTAGTAACATAAAAACGATTACATCAATAATCGCAATTGAAATTGAATTTTGATGAATTGCTCCTGCAGTGCTGTCTCTGTCACAGCCTTTGATCACGACACTCTTGTTTATTTGTGAAGGAAAACAAAAGGCTGTGTTGGTCGGGTGAACATACATACTTACGAAAAAGACTCAGAGCGCCGAAGCATCTCGTTAAGCACAGTCTGCTGTCTGAGCTCCTCTCATACTTTTAATAATATTCACACTTCACCAGAGATTGGACCACATACAATCTGAGCTTGGGGTAAATGCAGAACTGCATTAGTTGTGGCATTTTTAAATTTATACTTGTTATTTTAAAGTCCTAAAAATACTGTATTATCTTATATTTTCTTGATAAAAATAGTCCCTTTCAGTCTCAGGTTTGTCGTTGTAAACAGTTTTTTACAGCAGCAGCCTGAAAGTCGTCTGAGGTCACCGTCGGTCTTTGGAAACGCAGCGAAATCCCAGATTTGACGAGGAGCTGTCTGGAGTGTTCTGACTTCTGGCTGCACATCTGTATCTGTAACAGTACGACTGACAACAAAGACAGAGAGAGGAATCACACGTCAGCTTTTCAGAAAAGTTTAACTTGGGCGTGTGGTGTTATTGCACTGTGTGTTTAAATGAATTTAGGTGAAATTTGCTGCTTTCGTCTTTTTTTTTTGGCCACTCCTTTTAGTGACCAAGATCTGTTTGACCAATCAGACTCCTCCTTATGCCTCCAGACTCCGCCCCTCACTCACACCTTCAGTCCTCCAGGCTGTACAAATTGCCAGGTTTATTTGAAATACTAGCAGTATCTTACTACTACTACTACTACTACTACTACTACTACTACTACTACTACTACTACTACTACTACTACTACTACTACTACTACTACTACTACTACTACTACTACTACTACTACTAACTAGGGCTGGGCTATAAATCGAAAAATCTAGAGATCGAATCGAACCGAATCGTCAATTATTTGGTGGTGGGTTTTGAATCGAAAGATTGAAAACCAATCTTTTGTCATGAAAAAAATGTGTAGTTTGAAGCAAAAGTTAAACTTTAAGGCAGAATATTGATGGGATATACTAAACATTTTTTTTGTTTATGTTCATGAATGGCATTATTTTTGTTTTGAAAGGTGATTATATTTTTTTCCCAGATCGCCCAGCCCTAGAAAACAACACAGCTAGTCTTACCATAATCACTTTGACACTATGTTCAAACAGTGCTCTCATCACTAGTTTACTTAAAGCTGTATTTGAATTGATTCATGCCGCTGATGTTCGAGTGCTCAGAACCCGTTTCTGTTTCTAAGCCATTTTAGATTAATTTTGTGTTTTACAATAAAACTGTACACTGAATAGGACAAAGAGAGAAAGTTAAATTACCTTGTGACACATGTAAGATCCTCCCTTTTTCACTTTGTCTGAGCCAGATTTGGGCCCAGTCTGAAAATGTATTATATGAGACTGTAAGAATAAATACAAACAAATAAAATAAAAACTGTAAATCTCCTCACAGGTTGTTTAATCTGTCTGTGGTGTGATGAACCGTCCACCAGTCGTTCGTCCACTCCCAGGCGTTTCCCACCATGTCATACAAACCAAAACCATTCGGAGGGAAAGACATCACCTGCACAACACAAAAATACTGTATGTTGAATAATTAGTGAAACTAAAACTATTCTAAAGTAACTTATTAAAGGATTAACACTCTCCTGTGCACCCTCACTTTACAATTCTATGCACCAGAACCAAGGTGCAAAACAACTTTTGGACAATCTTCTTTCGCTGTACAAGGTATCAAAAAATGGAATATATTACCTGTAGAAGTGAAAGAAGCGACAAACTGGGTTCTTTTTAAATAAAAACTAAAAAACAGGTTAGTGACCTGTTTTGAATTGATTATGTGTATTACATTTTGTATTGTGTAGTGTTGTATTGTATTTTGACTGTTTTTATGTAAAACTCAACTAGGGACGGGCATTGAGAGTTCGCCTTGGCAAAAATGTAGTGTGTGACATGAGCTCATGAAACATACTGGTCCCTATCAAATAAAGCTAAATAAATAAAATGTGCAGTAATGCACAAACGACATCTACTGGTTGCAAAGGAAATACCACAGGGGAAACAATCAAATAGATCTTGCCAGATGTTCTAAAAGAGTCTGGATGATTTATGAACTTAGATCTCAGAGGTTGATCTATGACATCAAAGATCTAGGACATTCAAAACTGTGTTTCTGAGGCTCAGAGGAATGAAAAATATCATACAAATAAAACTTCAAATGTGGTTTTGATTAAAGGCAATGCACTGTTAGAAGAACATGATTAAAAACTAAATTTTGCATAATGTGAAAGAACCTCTGAAGCTCAGAAAACACTGTTCTGAAATTCCCAGATATATTCTGCAATGCTTTAAATAAATCATCCAGGTTTGTTTTGAGCATTTCTGCAGCATTAGCATATCAGGAAAGATTGTTTTGATTATTTCCTTGTCTTTTTTCTGTTGCAACAAGAAGATAATGCTTCTGTTCAATAGTTAGAATTTAGATTTGTCTTACTGGTGATGTTTGGACAAATCCGTCCTCTCCTGTGTTTTCTGTTGGAAATTTCCCTGCCACAGGTTTGCGTAATGTTTTCCTTTTGGAGTCAGCTTGTTCCCCCAGGGGTAAAGTCTGTGGACACAGACAGAAGAATGTGTTCAAAGATCCTTTACTTATTAGAAGCCATGTATGATGAGAGAATATAGCACTTGTTTTCGAGTCCTCCTCTGCAGGCGAACTCCCACTCGGCCTCAGTGGGGAGTCTCTTGTGGAGCCAGGAGCAGTAGGCCACAGCATCAGCCCAGGACACGTGGAGAACTGGATGCTCCAACCTGTCATTCACAAATAAACATTTTCATTTTGATATTGGACACATTTTATGCTAATTAACTTTTAAACACACAGTAAAATGCTGCACTGTGTTTGGACTGTGACATCAGGAGACCTAGAGCCAGCTGGTTCACTTTGTTGAAATGGTCAAAGTTAGCACCGGCTACTAAGAAAATGTACTTCATTTTTAAACTATTGTTTCTAACCATCCTTCACCCTAGCCCCAATCCTAAATTTAAACGTGGAATTTAATAATAAGAAATAATAAAATAATATAATAATAATAAAATCCATGCAAAAATTACTGTGTCAAACTGTTTGTGTGAGCAAGTGAGGAGTTAGAACAATTTAAATACATACAGTCAAATAAAGGAATTCTTAATTGCTTATTTAAGATGGATTATTACCTGTCTGTGATGTTTGAGTCTTTCCCTTCAGGATGTCTCCAATCAGCACCTTTCACTGGGAGCCACCAGGGGCGGCAGCCACCTACGAAACACAACCATCCATCCAAAGCATTATTCTTAAACTAACATGACTCAAAAAACAGAGCTGTTTCTGATCTTTTCTTACTAGACTAGGCAATCCACATTTCTGACTTTCTAGCCATGTTATAACAGTGTCTCTCAACATTTAGTTTAGTCAAAGTTGTATTTGGATTGATTTATGCGGGTTTGAGTAATCTTGTGTGGTCCTGCAGCTGATGTTTGAGTGCTCAGGAAAAGTCTGTTTTCACCTTCCACCTAACTCACACATTTGTTTCTATTTACTTGCAACTGTGCAGATTCTGAGAAAAACACGCAGGGTTCAAAACTGTAATGTACCAAATTCTAACAACAAAAATAGTAATTTAAGAACTGCTACTTGTTAATTTTTTTTATCATAAAGAGTCAGGGCTAACGTTTTGAACAGGAAGTCAATGGACCCGTTTATATTTCTTTTAGTTTTAGATCAATTCTGCGTTTTACAACAAACAAAATGTAAATTACTGGTCTAAAGAGAGTATGTCACAGTGAAATACATGAAATTTACAGACAACTGACACAGCTTCCCATTACAAGTTAAAGTGATACAAGATATTATTCTTTGTCAAATCATAGCGTTTGTGTCATTTATCTAGATTTTGGTCCATTTTAACAATGTGTTTGCTAGGTAACACTTGTGGAATTACTTAAAGACAAAACAGCCAAAACTGGGTGAAAACAAGCAAAATGTTTAGTGAAATCTTAAATATAATCACGTTCAACATGTTTTACCTAAAATGTAGTCTACACACTTTAAATGAAAACATGTCTCCTATAATATTCTAGCTGCTAGAGTTTGAAAATATGACTTTTTTAAGACATTAAATAAATTATAAAGAAGCAAGAAGATGAAAGAGAATCACAGCAAAATATAAGACCAGGGATTTCCTTCATTTTAGGCAAATCATTGAATCAGGAAAAGCCGATGATCTGAAGTGAACATTTTAATTAGTGTTATGTTATATGATGTCAGTCTTCAAATGTGATCTCAATTGCTAAGTTTTTAATGTTTCCTTAACATTTTTACTTGGCATCACCAAAGAAGTGAAATTGTGAGAAGATATTCGTTACAGACTCAACAACACAAAAACAGTACTTACAGCTTGGCTTATTTCACTTTTTACAGCTTCACTCAGAAGTCCTCGAACACAAATGAATCTCCAAATTTCTCGGCCTGGAAATTACACAAAACGATTCAGATTGAGCATAAACAAGAAAGAAAGCGCTCTATAACAACTGTTAGTTATGTTTTTGAATCAACAGAGCAAAATACAGTTTGGGTGAGTTTGGGCAAGACTAGTTGACTAGGGCTACACAATACACATAATTAAAAACAAACACACACACACAATTAGGAAATTTTTAGTTTTTAAGTGCCAGAAATTTCTTCCACAAACAACAAAATATGCCATTATTTTCTGACTAATCATCCTGACATGTGATTGATGTAGTAATTTGTGAATTCATAAACAAACATAAACATAAACTAAATAAATAAAACTTCAACTTTATTAAAATATCATGTACAAATCTAATCGCAATACTAGAAAAAATAGGCTAAAATTTCCTAAACTGTGCAGCTCTATATCTGACCTCAGTGACGTAGCCTGTTGCATTGACGAAGCTCTGGAACTGGCGGTTGGTGACTTCCTGGACGTCCATGAAAAAGGGGTTGATGTGGACGAGTCTCTGAGGCCCCTCTCCGTCTGCAGGGATCCCGGGTTGTCTGTGCCCATCAGGAACTCTCCTCCAGGAACCAGCACCATCTGAGCACAGCAGGGAATTTTATATTTTTTTTATTTAATACAATAGTTAAGGTATTGGGCCTGCTTTGACTCTAGCGATTGCATGTCTACTTCTTCTTGTTTTTATTATTAATCTTACAGTCGCCATTGTAAAGCTATTGTTTTTTTCAAGGCTGAGAACTGGGGTTTGTCCCTGAAGCACGTCTGACCCAATGAATACAAATAACAAAACCAACAAAGGCCGAAAGATGTTCACGGGCAGGCTAAAAATAACAGGCTGAAAGACTTTAGAAAGATCACAAGAAAACTGAATTAAGGTTTGTCATTTATCCAAAGTTCATCGGCTACTATCGAATCCAGAACCATTTACAAAAGACTATTGTCAAATGTATTCAAGTAAAGTGAAAGAATCAAACAAAACAGATCTATTGAAATAAGCAATTTTTTTTGTGACATTTCCTCAACAAAATACAACCAGAGTTCTGTCTATGAGATATTTTTCTTTCCCACTGTTCTGAATTTCTCAGATTTGTGATGTCACGGTTAGATTCTTGTCATGTTCTAGTCTGATTTTATGTCCATAAATTCTCCAGACTTCTGCTAGAATTAAAATATTAAGCAATACTGGTTTGATAATTTTTGGTTTGCAATTTCTTTGTAATCCAGAAAATGAAGCTCTAACTCAATACCTAACATGGGAAACACGACTGTTATTAGCATCATTTACATGTTATACATAAAGAATACCAAGAAAAGGTTCTAACATTAATATATATCTCATTTATCTTTAATCAGTAGTTGGACAGTTACTGTAAAGCTGTAATACATTATATTTTACCTAGTTACAGGGATTAAAAAAGGCAATATACATTAAATCCAACATTGCACACACCTATTAAAGACCTAGTTTTGCTAGTCATGTTCTCTTGTGCAACTTAAAACTGCTTCTGTAAATATGTCTTGTTGTATGGATGTTACATTTCTACTGTTTATGCAGGGCTGCTCAATTATGATAAAATTATATTCACAATTATTTAAATCATAATTAAAATCACGAGTATTCAAATGATTATTTGCTTAGAGACTGCAGAGCGTTAGTGTCCCTTAAATGCAGTGAAGAGATAAAATAAAAATACGTACAAATCTCACAGAAAGTGTAAATGTATTTCCATATCGAAGAAATAAAGAGCACTTATAGGCTTATAACTTACGGTCAAAATCACGATTACTCGATCACACAATTTTTGTAAACATTTACAGCAATAATTGCAGTTTAAATTGAAATTGGATTAATTGCAACAGCTCTATGTTTAAGTAGTTTTAATATTGCTGATGACATTTTAACAACTGTACTGTAGTAATGTAATGTAGAGACTACTTTTCTAACTTTTACGGACAGTTTCTTTTACTTTTTGTCTTTAATGTGTATGAGATGTATTTTTGGTGTTTGTTGCTGGCAAATCTACACCTTGCCCCGAAGACTACAGTGGAAAATAAGCTTTGTAGCTAAAACATTTACAGAAATGTTTATTAATTGTACAGCACTAAAGTTACATTTATACTTGACTGAATACTGAATAGAAAGTGATGTCACAACACCTTTCCTGATAATATTTTATTCACCTCTAAGCCTAAAGAAACTCTTCTTACACCAGTTTTCAGTGTTTTGCACTTGAAGTGTTGTTTGAAGTGACAGTGGAAAACATGCCCTTTTAGATTACAAAGCAAAAGTATTTCACAGTGATTTAGAGAGCTGCTAAAGTGTCAACTTAGATCTTACTTAAAATAATCTTTATTTACTCACTGTTGCTCCAGTCTTTCAAAAAATGTAGTGGAATAAAAAGTCCTCGCTGAAATTCTCGGGGTCGGACTAGCGTCATCGTGTTGTGGCAACGCCCAAACGAAGGGGAAAACAACAACGTAAAACAACAACGTAAAGTAACTTTAAATTTAAACTTTCACTCACCACCGCACAGTGGTTGTTTACAGTTTCCAAACATTAGTATTTGAGCATCTGGCAAGCATTTTTACGTACAACAAGTTGATGTTTTCCCCTTCGGGTCGTCGGCAAACAAAACAAAACGTCATCAGTCCGACTCGAGAACGTACAGCTATTTGATGCTTTCTCCTTCGCGTCGTCGGCTACCAAACAAAACATCACGTCACGTCATCAGTCCCGACCCCGAATGAACGCTAATAAAAACGACCCTAAAAGTACCTAGAATGCACAGTACTATTACTTTCAACTACTGCATTTCAGTGTAACAATATGCATAATATCTCACTGTATTTGAGATCTGTATTTAGAGTTACCTGACTACTTTTCTTTGCACTTTGGGGCTCTTCTGTCGGATGGTCAGGTACATTTTCATTATATTTAGCAGCTTGGTCCACAGTGCCTCGGTTTTCCTCCAGATGTGTCTCCAGAGCAGCGGTTCTCTTCAGGTTCGCACAGCCGCAGCTCGAGTCTCCTCCCGGGCTTGACTTTGTGACTCTGCCCGCACGAAGAGGAAGCATCCAGACAGTGCGCGGAGTGGACACAAAAACACGCCACAAACACGAGGAATGTCCGTGTCATCTTGGATCAATAACGGAAAGTAAAAGAGAAAGTGCTCAACGAAAGCACCATAATACATCCATGATGTTGTTGTGACTGTACTTCCGCATTGTCACGTGATCAGCTGGCGGCAGAACTTAACTATTTCCTGTCCAGAAATAATTGAGTAAATAAATAAATAAATACATCATCACAATAATAAAAGCAGCAGCAACAACAACAACAACAACAACAACAACAACAACAACAACAGTAATAATAATAATTATTTATTATTTAAACAAATTTGAAATATTTCACATTTATTGCATTTTAAAAAGGAACATTCCCATTGTTGAAAAATACGTACAGTAACATAAAAAATACACAATAATATAAATACACAAATATGTAAATAAACAGCACACTCCTTTTTATATAATACCTTAGCTCAGGGGTGCCCAAAGTGGGGCCCGGGGGCCAAATTCGGCCCGCCAGATGGTTCAATTTGGCCCGCTAAAGCGTTGTTCAGGTTTGTTAGGACTAACTGTTTGATTCAATTTTTTGCTGAAAAGACTGTCAAATGACAAAATACATGTGCAATCTCTTAAAACGTGTTAATAAAGATATTTAATCTTCATCTCTTCTTAAAATGTTTTTTTAAATGCCGAACAAAATTATTTTTGGCCATTGGCACCCTTCAATGCAATACTTTGGCCCGCGAAGAAAAAATCTGCAAATTTTGGCCCACCAAGAAAAAATGTTTGGGCACCCCTGCCTTAGCTATACCATTTGTAGAAAATGTAAATACTTTATTTACAACTCTAACTAACTAACTAACTAACTAACTAACTAACTAACTAACTAACTAACTAACTAACTAACTAACTAACTAACTAAACTAACAGTGTTGGGGGAAAAGTATTGAAAAGGTAATTAGTTTCTCATTACTTATTCCTTTTTAAAAATGTAATTAGTTACACTATTTAGTTATTGCCCCAAGAAAGTAACTTTGTTACATTACTTTAGGATTACTTTGTGTGCAATATTGCAAACAATCAAAAATGGGATTTAAACAAAGGCAAACAACAAAAAAGTTGCTTTTAATAGGCTCAAATTCAGTAAAATCAACATTTAAAACGATTTTTTCTGTAACCTCACCTGTTCTAGCTTGCACAGATTTGTTAAAGATGAAATAACCACTATAGAAGATGGTTAACTTTATACTTGACTAAGCCATTACAATCAATATTACCACTTAAAACTAAATATAAAATGCTTTACTTATTTTCAATCCATCACAAACTGCCATCACGCTACAACCTTAAACTAACCCTGCACAGATGTTGCTCTTTGGTCTCAGTTTAAACCCTCACCTGCACCTCACCGACCAATCAGATTTGAAGATGGATGGCGGCGTTTCCCTGTTTGCTGGAGCTGTTAAATTTAGAAAAGAGTCGTCCACATTCACAAAGCGTCACTGTATTAATGCGAAACAGGAGCGGCGCACACCTGCGAGCTCTGATGTATCACACGCCGTCCTCAGATCTACCGCTCAGCACGCCCCATTTATCCACCAGCGCCCGCCGCCATCTTGTAATCGCTGCATTCATCACCCACGCGAGAACGAGAGGCAGCGGGTCCCCAGAGAGCGGGCCAGAGCAGGCAAAATAAACAGATGTGGAGAAGAATTTGGGATTCAAACTTTGTTCTAAGCTTGCAAAATGAATTGAAATTGAATCCAAATTGCAATATTCTGTGATTTTCTGCTTAAAAACTTTTGGTTCTGTAGTTTGGGTGCATTCCAAAACAAAGACTGCCATTTTTTTTAAAACAAAGATTAATTCTGTTCCCTAGCTAAGTTATGTACAAATATGTCTTAAAATAACTTACATGTGATTTTTTCACCAGACACACTAATTTTGAACTCAGGACAGAATTTTTCTATGCTTACTAAAACTAAAATGGCTAATTTAATCACATTTGCAATACTGGTCATAAAAATTGCAATAAGATTTTTTTCCCAAAACCCACTAATCCAGCTGTTAATAAGATTCAGTTTGATTTTAATTTTAGACGGAGTTAAAGAACTTCTTTCAGGGATGTTCCGATACAATCAGATGTCGATTGGAATTGAATGTCAGTATACCGATCTATGAAACGTTGAGCTGTTTGGTTAGATGTAATAATACAGTTTGAAACTGTATAAAGCTGTTAAGATGTTACTTGCAATTTGTGAAAAGGAATAAAAGCTCCATAACACTATTACCCATTTTCTAATAAGATTGTGTTCTTATACAGATGTTTTAGAATTTTAGAGTCATGCCCGTCAATAGAAATGTGGAATATGAGGAATATGAGCCCAGGAAATAGAATAGAATAGATATGTTTTATTTATCCCAAGATATGAAAAAAATAAAACTTTAGTATGTAAACAGGAGGAGGCTCTATTCTTGGCTGTATATTTTATGGTCATGCAAGTCTGCTGAAAGTGGGTTTCATTTATTATCATGCAAAAACAATGAAATTATTAGGTAAAGATGTGCCTTTAAAGCCAAATTGTCGACAGATAAAGCTACTGTATATCTGTGTGTCACTAGCTTCTACATAAACCTTTTTTTTTGTTATTCTTATTAAACTATTTAGAAAATAATGAAAGTTAGACAGTAACTTTCAGAATAATGGAAACCATCCTGCTTTAAATGTTTTTTTGTTGTCGTTCAAAGCCAATCAAGCATTATCAAATCAAATGCCTAATTATTCAGTCAGAATAAGACATTACAGCCTAATTGTTCACTTTAAAGATGGAGTAGCTGATTTTCACACTGCAAAAATAATTTAGGTTTTAAATGTAACAACTTCCTCTCATAAATCCTTCGACACTTGGTTAATACAAACATGTATTCACAGTAGTTTTACAGCAAAGTGCAATCTGCTTTTTTCCATATGTTTTTGAGGAAAATATAAAGTTTCCTCATTTACAAGTAATAAAAAGTTAGTTACCAAAACTTTAAGCATTTTTAGCTGATTTTTCCTGCCTTTTACGATAAACTAGGATAGAGGAAAACCCGGAATTCTCAGAAATGTAACAACTTCTCTCTGACATAAATCCTTCGACACATGAAATTTTACAGCAAAGATTTGAAAAATTGCTGGAGAGGACACCAACTAGCTCATGTACCTGTGAAATGATTTTTGGCTAAATTAGATCCAGTGTTGGGTGTAACTTAGTTACTGTAATTACATGTTTGAGTAACTAGTAGTGTAACTTAGTTACTGTGAAAAGTTACAGTTACTCAAAATACTCTTATTCACTTTTAAGTAAAAAATAAATAATCTACAAAAGTGACTTAGTTCAGAGACACAGATCTGCAGCTACCCAAACTGAATTTTCTAAGCATTTTTATGCTGATGTTTGCAATTTTCCTGCTCTCTTTAACGGTATGAGTAACTAATTACTTTTTCAATACATTACCCCCAACACTGATTAGATCAACAAGATTAATTAACTCGTTTAATTGTGAAGGTGGATAAAACTATATAGGCTATAGCCTAACCAGCTCTGCTTTTTACAGACATGAACCAGTTATACTGAACTTGTGCAAATTCATTCAGAGTTCAAATAGCACTATATTTCAAAACAGGAGATTGATCTGTCGCTCGCTCATCCCCGCTCCACAGACAGGACAGAAGGCGGGACGATTACCTGTCCCTGTCCACGCAGAGAACCAGTTGTGTTTATTTAATGGCAGTACACTTCTTGGACTCGTTGATTTCACACGCACATACGCGCTAAAAGGGGAACTAGCTCTCAAATTTGTGACGGTTAAATGAATCTTGAATGTCATCGTGAATATTTCAGAAATCCATTAGATGGAATCGCAAACAAAATTAACACTAGACACACTTTTCTTCTTGTACGGCATTTCTCCAACTTTGAAAACAAGCCTCCTGCCTGACAGATGTTGCTCCACTTACAAACAGCTTTTTAGTACAATACACGATAATCAGACGCTGAATTTTGACCTTTGTGTAACAGTGGGTGAGGATCATCTGGGAATTTACGTACCGAGGGAAAACGTGAAGGTTTAAAGAGAAAATGTTCATTGTAGCATTAGGAAAAAACAATGTATCACTCCTGTCTATTTCATACCAGTTTTCACACCATAATGATAATGAAACAATACAAAATAATCATTTTCATCACAAAAAATAAGAAGTCGTGTTTCATTTGGCCTGCACAATAATGGAAAGTTATATTTGGTAACTTAAGCCTGGGCTATAAGTGAGAAAACTGAATCGTGAGCTAATTTTTGTGATTTTTGGTCAAATTGTCATATCATGATTTAACCCAAAATATAGACTGCTTTTTCTCCTATTGCAGCCTGTCAACTTAAGGCCCGGGTTGCCAAATCGGCTTCAAAGATCTGATTCGGCCCTCAATTCACTTTCTAAATATTACAAAAACATATTTTTTCTTGTTTGTTTATTTACTTCTGCGTTATTACTGAAGAAATAATTACATTTCTTAAAGTGTTTGCCAATGAATGTTTGTTTTTTTTCTTCTTTCATTCCAGTCTTAAAATGCTATATTTTTCTCATTTTAACCAAACATTCCACTTAGCTCTTGTTCTATTGGCAAATCTGCTCGAAGACAGTTAAAATACGTCCAAATAAAGATATTGTTTGGGCGTTATCCAGTTTAAGATGGTCATTTTTTACAGTGTATTTTTCAGTCCTGATGGAATGCCATTTTTTGGTTTAATACTTTCACGTTCAGATTTAATTGTGTGGTTTAACGCTGATTAGAGTGGTATTAGACTGAGCATTAGTTTGTATACTATAGAAATAAATCTAGTCCTGTGAAAGCTGGTGCAACGTCATGTCAAAATGGAGAACAATATACAACATGTACAACTACTTGCCCAAAAGCATGGCCCTCTCGAAAATTAAAGCGAATAGCCCTGTCCTACTGGTTAACTTCTATAAGTTCGGAGTAAGTGACAGTTGAATTTAACCAATCACAGTAAAGTGTGCTTTTTTCCTGTGAATGTTGAATGATTATTATATTCATTTTTTTAAGGCATTGGAAAAATACACTATACAATGATAAAACTGAAATCACAATGTATTAAAAAAAATCATAATAGTCTCTTGTGTCTCCTCCTCCTCAGTGCGTATCGTGCGGACTCGGCAGTGGTGCGACATGTCTCCTGCTGGACCATGAGGGCTGTGGTCTGCTGGTCAACAACTCGGGCTGGACCTGTACTCAGCCCGGAGGACGGTCAAAACCACACGGTGAGAGGCGAAGACGCACAAGCTTTTGAAATCAGATTTGTGTATCTTTATGCTTTCTCAGTTTCCTTGCGCAGTGGTTAAAGCAAAATCAACTTTAATAAGCTTTTAACATTGTTGCAAGAGTGTGACTCATCCTATGTTTCCAAAAGCGGTATTTGGATTGATTTAGTCATGTTTAAAATATTCATATATTGACGTGCAACTGAGGCTGGGTTGCTCAGAAAATACTGTTTTACACCTATCCCCCACCCCACACACCTAAAGAGTCCTAAAATATAATGTTAGCACTTTTTAACAATAAACGTCAATGAGAATCTGGTGCTTCAGTGTTGGGTGCATCTACGTAACTAACACTTTAGTTAGTAATGTAATGTGTTATACAGTACTAATTGTTTACTTGCTTGTCAGGTAAGACTGGGCAGAGTAGATCAGATGCATTCCTCTGATGTGGTGTGGTCCTTGCTAGTGAAAATATCTATAAAGAGACAAGGCTTTTGACCTTAAAAGTACATTGAATAAACTCTCAAGAAGAAAATCATTGTTCAGTCATTTCCAGCCAAGCATGTAAAGGCTGCTTGCTACACAGTTGCTGAGGTTATCATGAATGGGCAGTTAATGTTTTCTTTCACTCGTGTCTTGTAATCTTATTGAAACTCAAGAGCAGACACATGCTCTATAGCTAAGGTGCTCTTTCCTTGTTGGTAATTTAGTACTCACTGTATAGTTTTTCTTTGCGATTACTGACAACCAAAATAAACTAATTACTTTCTTTTAACTTGTCAAGAGCAGTGGTTGCTGCAGTGCATACGCTGGTAGGAAAAACCTGAGTTGCCAAAGAACCCCACCCAAAAAACACACCAAAAAGTTTGGGCCACCAGGTGTCGAAGCCATGACCTTCTGCGTGGCGAAAGTGTCAGTCACTTTGCCATCATGCTGTCTATAGCCGGCTGCACATTAGAGGAGTTTAATATCATTTGTGATTTTTGACACGTCTTGCAAAAACATTTACAACGATTATTTGTCTCACAGTCACATCATGTGGGAGGAAAACAGCAGATGCTGTCTGTTGTAAAAGTCTTCGCGCTTGTGCAGCATGTGAAGAAGTCGCAGTGATACAGACAGAAGGAGAGAAATGTTACGAAATGTTCTTATGAAAATCCTTACTCTGGCCACGCCTCTCTGAGCTCGTAGAGGGGTGTTTAAACGAGACCTATTGTGATTTTTTCTACATATTTAGAAAGAAACTATGGCATATACATATACACATCAATAATTCACATTTTATTTATTGCAAAACACAAAAATTATCTAAAATGACTCAGAAACCAGTCCACTGACCCGCCTGTCTTCCTTGTAAAATGTAATTTTTTTTGGCCACAGATTTAAAATTACTATTTTCTGTTGTTGGACACATGACAATTTTGACTCGCCACGCATTACTTGCTAATTCTTGAGTTATCGTAATTAAATACAGACAAGTGAGTGGGGATAGGTGGTGAGGTGAATATGAGCTGCCGAACAATACAAGATTTCTCAAACATGCAGGAATCAATCCAAATACAACTTTGGGTAAACTAATAATGAGAGAACACTGTTGTAACATGCTTAAAAACTCAGAAAAGTGAATTTAACATATTAGGTCTCCTTTAAAATTACTAAAACTCCTGTAGTGTGCAGAAGGCTTTAGACAATAAAAAACAAAAAGACTAACAATTATTAGCAAAAATAATACATGAAGACAAGCAGATGACGATCCTCCACCAGAAAAAGTCTTTAAAAAATACCATTCATAAACTAAAGCTCTTGCTGCGGCGCCAAATTAAAATTGTAAATACAGAATATAAACGAGTCCAATCTAAATGAAAGTCTGAAATCACATTGAGGTGCTCCTGAGCAGAAAACAAACGGCTTCAATCTAATCCTGTTTCCAAACATTGTTGTGTATTTACATCCTCTCTCAGTCTCACTTCTACCTCAGAGCTATGAGTTTGTCCCTGATCGTCTCCAAGGACAAAACCAGGCGACTCGCTCGGAAAATGAGGCGGCAGTGATTTGTTCCCGTTTTCCTATTTGTCGATTTCAAGCTATGCAAAACAGCCCCAAGTGTCAGAGCACAGGAGCTGAGAGACAAAGAGAAACATGCTGTGTTTGATAAATGCATAAATGTAACATGATTCAAGTGAGTGAGTTTTCTGCTCCACGTATCTATTAAAAATGATTTCAGACTAAAGTAATTCTACAAAATGTAAAAAAATCAGTGCCTGAACAAGATATTGAGAAAAATGTTATTCTAGTGTTCACATGACAGCAAATCAATCATGTAAACTTAGTTGATTAAAGCAAAAACTAAACCGTTGACCGTGTAAACCAACGAAGTGTGTCTCATTTAAAAAAGCAAATTTCAAGCTGGTGCAGACTTGGTTTAATTCTGCAATCTGATTGGCTGTGGCTAAAGTCTCTCGGCCCAATGGGATCAATTACAGTAAGAGGGGCGTTCTGAGCCACCTGCCGCCGTGTTCTCCAACGGGACAGTTTTACAGCCCAGCACAGGTGTTCAAGACGGGGCCGAGCACAAATACACACAGCATTATGGAAATTTAGAACCTGGAGAGCCACCTGTGTGAAATCATTACTTATTCATGTGCTGCAGTTTGC